>VMDO01042199.1:0-10680 GCA_007922755.1 Pedetes capensis | reverse complement strand
TTGGCTATACGTGGTCTTTTGTGGTTCCATATGAATTTTTGGATCATTTTTTCTATTTCTGTGAAGTCAGTCAGTGGAATTTTAATGGGTATTGCATTAAATCTATAGATTGCTTTTGGTAGGATAGCCATTTTTACAATATTAATTCTCCCTATCCAGGAGCAGGGGAGGTCTTTCCATTTTTTAGTGTCCTCTGCTAAAATAGCCAGTCTTCATCATGCTGCTGGTATCGGCTCTCTTCACTGCTCTCAGATCCTGTGTTACACTTTAGTGTATGGCCTCCCAGAACAAACACACCTTTTAAATATGCTGTCGGATAATCCACAAGTTCATTGAAGCCTTTCTCTGTTAAAGTGAATGTGCTCTCTCAGTAGAGACTCCTGAAAAGAACCAGCCCCTCCCCTTTTATGGTTTTATGGTGATAACTATGATCCAACATAGGTTCCATTATCTTTTACCAGAAAGATTCCATTAGATTACAGGCCTGGTTTTCTGCTTCTCTTCTGATCTTTTCTTTCCTATTATCTCTTAAGTTACTTGTATAAAACATACAAGATCATGTTAATTCCCCCATTAAAATATATAAAATCAATATACAAGAATTAATCATTAATGTTTCCATTTTCCACTAATGAAAAATTTATATGTGAATCTGAATTTCAAAGGTTCATTCTAAGATTTGCATGTTGTTGTTGTTAGTTGCCATCAAGACGCAGGTATCTGACTCATAGACTCCTAGTGACCCTCAGAGGGTTTTCAATGGCTGACTGTTTCAGGATTGCCTTGGGAGTGGGTTGCCAGGTCCTTCTCCCATTTTTGCAGTGCTGGGAATTGAACTTGGGACCTCAGAGACTGCAACACAGTGCTCTCCCAACTGAGCTAAATCCCAGCCCAAGATTTGCATAGGAATGGGAAAACATAGGTAAGGTTGTCTCTTGAGGAAGAACTAGATGGGAGATATTCCTCTACCAGACACCAAGGCTTGTTATAAAGCCATGTTACTTAAGAGAATGTGGCATTGTTGCAAAGACAGACACATGACCCAATGGAGAAAAATAAGGCCAAAATGGTCCCATACTCATCTGGACACTTTTCTTTTTTTCTTTGTTTCTTTGACAAACAGAACATTTGATTTGTAACTGAAATAGCACTTCTGGATAGTGAATAAATGATATTCTTTTCAATTAATGGGTCTGGAATCAGTATGAATCCATATGAAAAAATAATGAAATTGCATCTTTATCCCACATACATTAAAGAATCAACATCTGGAAAAAAGAATTAACATATAATGTTGTTGTTGTTGTTGTTGTTGTTGTTGTTGTTAGGTGCCGTCGAGTCGGGGTATCTGACTCATAGCGACCCTCATAGGGTTTTCAATGGTTGACTGTTTTGGGATTGCCTTGGGAGTGGATTGCCAGGTCCTTCTCCCATTTTTGCAGTGCTGGGAATTGAACTTGGGACCTCAGAGACTGCAGCGCAGCACTCTACCAACTGAGCTAAATCCCAGTCCAACATATGATGTATTATATATTTAATGTAAAAGATAAATCTATAAAGCTTTTAGGAGGTAATCTAGAAGACTATCTTCATGGTCTCAGGGTAAAAAAAACATTTGTTTAGGAGTCATAAAAAGCAACTAAAAAGGAAAGTATAGATTTATCTTAATATAATAAAATTAACAACTTGTGCCTCATCAAAAGGCACATATTAGTATGGTGAAAGGAAAAACAAAACAAACCTAAAAGTAGGAAAACTTATTCCAAACACTCATGTTCAAAACATGAGTAAAAGGACAAAAGACTTGAAAAGGCAGTTTAGAAAAAAAGAAATCCAGTGGCTAAAAAGTATAGGAAAATTGACTCAACCTCATTAATAATCAGAAAATGCAAATTAAAATTCTACTATATACCCACCAGATAGGCAAGACTAAAAAGTCTGACAATCACTAGTAGCAGCAAGCATATGAAGTATTGGAACACTAAAATGTGCTTGTTGTAGATATAGCAAGACTCTGTAGAAAAAAGAGGAAAAGGAAGAAGGAGGAAGAGGAGGAGGAGGGGCAGGAAGGGGAGGAGGAGGAAAAATCATTTATCTATCAACAGTCAATTGTATAAATACTGTACACATACAATGGAAGGTACTTATCAATAAAAATGAATCAACTACAGTTACATAAAGTAAGCAATAGTCCTGAGCAAAAGAAGACACAGAAGAATATATATATACAAAATAAGCTGAGCGTGGTGGCACATGTGTATAATCCCAGCAATCAAAAGTGGGAGGCTGAAGGATCTAGAGTTCAAGGCCAGCTTGGGCTAAGTAGTAATTTCAATGCCATCATGAGCTACATAGTGAGACTCAGTCTCAAAAAACCAAGGGCTGGGGATGCAGCTCAATGGTAGAGCACTTGCCTAAAATGCACTATGTCCTAGGTTTAATCCCCAGCACTGAAAAAGAATGTATATAGAATGACCTCGTTTATATAAAATTCAAAACAGGTAAAACTAAACTGTCATGTTTAGAGACACGTATAGCTGGTTAAACTCTACAGAAGTGGTAAAATTATAAATTTAAGCAAAGACTTAATCATCATACAGTTCAGGATTGTGAAGTTAACATTTATCCCTCAGTGTGAGAGGGCAGGATATGAATAGGGAAGAAGTTGGGCTATGCAGGCAATGTTTTCTCCCTCACCTGGGTGGTGGCTGCATGGGTGTCTGCTTTGTAATTTTTCAATACATAGTACCTTTATGTCTTGTGCCCTATTCTCTGGATGTGCTATACACTACAGCATGGCTATCTTTTTCTAAAAAAATATTTTCTAGACAAATGTGAATTGAAATATATAAACCTATTTGAATATAGCCCATTGGGTCAAGTGTATTTTTAGCTGAGGAATTATATGCCCCTACTGTGGATAATTCTCATTTAATGACCTTGAATTCCCTGAATTGTCACAGACTCAAAGTCTTTTCCCATAGCCTCAAATTTGGCTCTCAAAATTTTTTTCATTATGGACTCTATGACCATTTCTATGGGAAAGGATGTTCTGATAGAATCCAGATATCCTGCATATTATAAAAAAGATTGAAAGTCAAATAACTGAGAGTAGCTTAATGTCAAAGGGAAAGAAAGCAATTGGAAATATCTGTTTGAATCATAGTGAGAAAACCCAGACAAGTACAAGCTGCTGCTCTGGCTGGGCAAGGGCGTCAAAGAAACCATTGGTCCTGTCACCCAGCCAGCATCAGACAGGTGACTCCGATGGCTATTCCTGCTTCATATTGTCCTTTGCAATCCTATCTGACGTCATCGATATAGTAAAATTTTTAATTAAAGAAGAAATGAAACATCTTGCTTGGGAGGTTTTAAATATTTGGATATTTTATTGCTGCAGCTCCTGCTACCTCACACATGTATAGTTTATCATCCATTCACTTGTTCAATGCACAACATTGAGTTGCTGATCAGATAGGAGACGTGGTTCTTCAAGGAACCTTGCTCCACACAAGATCAATAGCTTTGTTATTTCATACACCCATTTCAATTGTGCCAGAAGGGAGGGAACTGTTATTTATTATTTTATAAATTAGACTTGTATGAATTATATTTTGTTTTGAAAAGCCCACCCCTTTGAACAGCCTAAACTTTAGTGGCTTAAGGAAGCAACCATTTAGCCAGGCATGGTGGTACATCCCCTTAATCCCAGCATTTGGGAGGCTGAGGTAGGAGGATTGTGAGTTTAAGATCAGCCTGGCTGCATAGTGAGTTCGAGGCCAGGCTGGGCTACATAGGAAGGAGGAGGAGGAAGAGGAAGAGGAGAAGGAAGAGGAGGAGGAGGAAGAGGAGGAGGAAGAGGAGAAGAAGGAAGAGGAGAAAGGGAAGAAGGAAGAAGAGGTGGTGAGGAAGGGAAAGGAGGAGGAGGAAGAGGAGGAGATACAACCACCATTTATCTTGCTCCAATCCTGTGAAGGAGTTAGGCAGGTTCCTCTGGTCTTGGCTCACTCTCCTAATTTTGGCTGAGCGCTCTGGGAAGGCAGCTAGCAGCTGGCTTGTTGTTGTTGTTGTTGTTGGGTGCCTTCGAGTCAGTATCCGACTCATAGCTGAATCCCAGCCCCTTCTTAGACTGGCCCCTTCTTGCCTGACAGAAGTGAGAGGGCAATTGGGCCACATGTATCTCTTCATCCTGCAGCTTCTTCACATGGCACTTACATTACTCCAAGAGCAGCCGCAGGGCAAACTAAATGTGCAAGCTGTCTCTGTTTATGTCACATGAGCTAAAACACATAGGTCAAAGCAAACCACATGATCCATCTGAGACTCTGGCAGCAGGGAACTACCAAAAGGGGTGAATGATGGATGAGAAATCTGTGGCCTTTTTGCAATCCATCACAGCCCTAGAGAGCCTTTCCTAAGGTTGCACAGTTAGTATGTGGCCTTAGGACCACAGTCCATAGCTCCCTTCTTCCAGTTACTGTTCTTTCTACCAGGGCAAATAAATACTTGGAAGAGGGAGGCTATTGGAGGTGGGAGCTGAGAAGGGTGTACAGGGAAGATACTCAGAGACTCACACATTATAAATCAGACTGCAAAATAACCTTTGTGAACTGAATTTCCCAGTGAACATCTTCATTTTAGTGAAATCAACTGAAAAGTTGTCATGTTTGATTTGTTTTATGCTAATCGATTTAGAGCACTCAAATCATCAACAGCGCAAAAATGGACAAAAACATTCACCTTCCTACCTCTGCTCACTGTCTTCCCATCTCCCCGCATTATCATCTCAATACAGAGGTCAGGTAAGAATCTTTTGCAAGTGCACACAATATTTGTATAGGTTTTGCAAAGTAGTGTCCATCAAATTTGATTGACTAATGGTTATTAGCACAAAGAACACATGAAAATAGCAAACTGGTAGGCTGGGGATGTAGCTATGTGGTAGAATGCTTGCCTCACATGTGCCAGCCCCTGGGTACAATTCCCAGCTCTGAAAAGGAAACCAACCGACAAACAAAAATAAACCCTGTTTCCCCTGGGAATCTTTGTTTGTATTATCAGTGTTGTTAATGCTGCAAAGAGTATTCCCTCCCAGTAGGCCAGGGAGGATCCTCACTTGCATCTCCAGTTTTCCACTGCTCTCATTTCACATTCAAAACATTGCAGCTCTGCCCACAGATTTGGAAAAATTCAAAAGCATAAATAGTTAAAAGGGCCAGGGAGCCAGAGCTGCCTGGTGTGGTCCTCATCCTTGCACTTGCCAGTTCTTCACCTTTGAGTAAGCTGTTCACTCTTTCAGACTCAGTGTTCACACCTGTAAAGTGAGAATCACGCTGCCTAACACAAAGGCAATGTGAAGGACTGGATAAAATCAGTATGCAGGATGTAGCCCAGAGCCTGGCTCATTGCACATATTCTTTAAATAACCATCCTTGCTATCATTAATAGTGTTATCATTATCAGACAGATGATTTAAAGAGAGATTGGTTCACAAACTGAGGTTACAAGGGAAACTAGAAGATCTTTCTTTAATGAATTCTAAGACTCCCTTTTTTGTTTGTTTTCTAAAGTTCATTAAATCTCATTTACAGCAAACCAGAGGAACTATTTCCTGGTGTCCTCTAATGTATTAATTAGTCTGCCCAGGCCTTTCTTTCACTGCCCATGGCTCCTCTCCCCTATTCACAGGACAGATGTTATTGACCTTCCTTCAGGCCCATCAGGAAACCTCACAGCCTTCTTCGCAGAGTCACCAACCATCTTTCTACATGTATTTAAAAACACCACAGGAAAGAAAAAAATCAGGCTGATAAAAACCCAGTCTAGCTCTTTGTTCAAAAGAAAATGTCATATCCTCCTTTAAAAAAAAAAAATCATGTTTTCAGGCAGATCTAAGGAAGAGAAGGCAAATTCTTTGCAAGGGGCAAACCTTTTTCCTCTTTGGGTCTCCAATGTCTCTTAAACAATAATGTGCACAAACTATAAGGAGATTCTCTCATTGAAACAATAAATTGTCCCTAAAGAACTCAAAGACCCCTGAGGAAATTGCTATTAATTTTTTCATGCACTGTGTTTGCAATAAAAATCTCACATTCGCTGAATTAAAATGAGATCTCTACAGTCAGGTGGCAATTGTAGAGTAAAAAGTCCCAGGGGCCTACTTTCTGACAATATTTTTGTTATTTTCACAAAGGGTTACTTTGAAAGATAAATACCAACAGTTCAAAAACCTTCTAAGTTATTCTGAAGAAAAATTTTCAAAGGATGGAGGTAAGTCTGAATTTCTACTGAGGATTATTTGAAAAATTGACTGCAATGGAACATATTTAAAAATGTGAAAGAGTAAAGCAAAAAAAAAAAAAAAACCAAAAATAGAGAGTCTAGCTAATTGTATCCTCCTAATACATAAGCAATAGGTATGATGCTATAGTGTGGCGGCTTGTGTGTTGCTGTGATGCTGAAAGCTATGGTAACAATATTACAGATATCAGCAGAGTCACCCATAGTCGACAGATTTCAGCTGAGCTTCCAGACAAAGATAGACTAGGGAGAAGGATTTGGCTAACTTACTCCCAAAACAATTAGCCACTGAAAACCCCTATGAGTAGCAAAGAAACACTTGTCAGATTTAGTGCCAGAAAATGAGTTCTCCAGGTTGGAAGATAGTCAAAAGACAACTAGGGAAGAGCTACTTCCTCAAAGTGGAGTCAACCTTAATGACAGGAACAGAGCAAAGCCCTAGGGACTTCATTTGCTGATGTGGCATGACTTAAAATGAGAAGGAACAGCTGTAAACATCCACCAATAGTTGGAATGTGGAATGTATGTAGTACGAATCTAGGAAATTAGAAATCATCAAAAGAGAAATAGAGTCCATAAACATTGACATCCTAGACATTGGTGAGCTAAAATGGACTGACATGGGCCATTCTGAATCAGAAAGTCATATGGTCTACTATGCCAGGAATGACAGATTAAAGAGAAATGGGGTTGCATTCATCATCAAAAAAAGACATCACAAGATCTGTCCTGAAATACAGTGCTGTCAGTGATAGAATAATATTCATACTCCTACAAGAAAGGCCAGTTAATATGACGACTATTCAAATTTACACACCCACCACTTAGGCCACAAATGAAGATAGGGAAGATTTTTACCAGCTTCTGCAATCTGAAATAGATCAAACATGCAATCGGGATGTACTGATAATTACTGGGGACTGAAATGCAAAACTTGGGCTGGGATTTAGCTCAGTTAGTAGAGCTCTGTGCTGCAGTCTCTGAGGTCCCAAGTTCAATTCCCAGCACTGCAAAAATGGGAGAAGGACCTGGCAATCCACTCCCAAGGCAATCCCAAAACAGTCAGCCATTGAAAACCCTATGAGGGTCGCTATGCATCAGATACCAACTCGATGGCACCTAACAACAACAAAATGCAAAACTTAGAAACAAAGAAGAAGGCCCAGTAGTAGGAACATATGGCATTGGTGACAGAAACTATGCTGGAGATAGCACGACAGAATTTTGTCAGACCAATGACCTTCCCATTGCAAATACATTTTTTCACCAGCATACACAGTGACTATACACTATCTGGACTATACACATCTGGACTTCACCAGATGAAAAATACAGGAACCAAATTGACTACATGTGGAAGGGGACTATGGAAAACTCCAATATCAAAAGTCAGAACAAGACCAGATACTGACTGTGGATCAGATCATCAACTGCTCATATCCAGGTGCAAACTGAAACTGAAGAAAATTAGAACAAGTATATGAGATCCAAGGAATGACCTTGAGTATACCCCAGCTACGTTCAAAGACCACCTTAAGAACATGTTTGATGTATTAGACACTAATGATAGAAAATCAGATGAGTTGTGGCATGACATCAAAGACATCATTCATTGGAAAGCAAAACATTATTTAAAAGACAGGGGAAAAAATAAAAGACCAAACTACATGTCAAAAGGAGACTCTGAAACTTGCCCTTGAACTCAAGAAGCTAAAGTAAAATGAAGATATAATGAAGTTAAAAAACTAAGTAGAAGATTTCAAAGGGCAGCTCGAGAAGACAAAATCAAATATTATAATGACATGTGCAAAGAGTGGGAGATAGAAAACTAAAAGGGAAGAACATACTTTGTTTTTCTCAAGCTTAAAGAACTGAAGAAAAAATTCAAGCCTCAAGTGGCAACAGTGAAAGATTCCATAAGGAAAATATTAAGTGATGTAGGAACCCTCAAAAGAATATGGAAGGAATATACAGACATTATACCAAAAAGAATTAGTGGGTGACCAACCATTTCAAGGGGTTACACATAACCAGGAATGAATAGGACTGAAGGTAGATGGGGAAGCTGCTTTGAAGGAATTGGTGAAATATAAGCCCCCAGGAATTGATGGAATATCAATAGAGATGTTTCAACAAACTGATTCAACACTGAAGGTGCTAACTTCTTTATACCAAGAGATTTGGAAAACAGCTACTTGGTCAACTGACTAAAAGAGATGTGTATTTTGCCTATTTCCAAAGAAAGGGGATCCAACCACATGTGAATATTGTTGAACATTATCACTAGTATCACATGCAAGTAAAATTTTGATAAAATTCATTCAAAAGCGACTGCAGCAGTATGTAGACAGGGAACTGCCAGGAAATCAAGCTGGATCAGAAAAGGATGTGAAACCAGGGACATCAGTGGTGATGACAGATGGATAATAGCCAAAAGCAGAGAATACCAGAAAGATGTGCATTTATGTTTTAATGACTATGCAAAGGCATTTGACTGTGTGGCTCACAATAAATTATGAATAACACTGTGAAGAATGGAACGCCAGAGCACTTAATTGTACTCATGAGGAATCTGTACATGAACCAGGAGGCAGTTGTTGGAACGGAAAAAGGAAATACTGCTTGGTTTAAAGTCAAGAAAGGTGTGCATCAGGGCTGTATCCTTTCACTGTACCTCTTCAATTTCTCAACCTGCATTATGCAGATAACACAACTCTGCTTGTTGAAAGGGAAGAGGATTTGAAACATTTACTGATGAAGATCAAGGAACACAGCCTCAATATCAGAAAAACAAAAATCCGTATGACTGGGTCCATACTCAGCTTCATGATAAATGAAAAAAAGATTGAGGTTGTCCAAGATTTTGCTTTACTTGGTTCAACAATGAACACCCACAGAAGCAGCAGTCAAGAAATCTAAAGATGCATGCTGGGCACATGGTGGCACACACCTGTTATCCCAGTGGCTGGGGAGACAGAGGCAGGAGGATCTCAAGTTCAAGACCAGAGGCAGTCTGTGTAACTTAGAAAGACCCTGTCTCTCAAAAAGTAAAAAAAAAAAAAAAAAAAAAAAAGGACTGGGGGCACAGCTCAGTGGCCCAGCACTTGCAAAGCATGCAGGCACAGGCCCTGGGTTCAACCCCCAGTACCACAAAGAAAAAAAAAAAAAAAGAAAGAAAAGAAATCTAAAGACACATTGCACTGGAAAAAGCTGTTGCAAAAGACCTCCTTAAAGTGTTGAAAAGTAAAGATGTTATATTGAAGACGAAGATGTGCCTGACTCATGCCATGATATTTTCAGTCACATGATATAGTTGTGAAAGCTGGACATTGAATAAGGGAGACAGGAGAAGAATTGATGCTTTTGAATTATGGTGCTATGGAATACACCATAAACTGCAAAAAGAACAGATATATCCTAGAAGTGCAACCAGAGTGCCCGTTGGAAGTCAGGATGGCTAGACTGTGCCTGACATATTTTGTACATGTTGTCAGGAGGGACCAATTCCTGGAGAAGGACATCATGTTTAGGAGAGTGGGAGGCTAATAAGAAAAAGGAAGACCTTCAACTCGGTGTATTGACACAGTGGCTGCAGCAACAGGCTTACACATAAAAAAAAAAAAAAAAGATTCTGTGCCTCGCATAGAACTGGGGAGTTTTCCACTCTATTGTACATAGGGTTGCTATGAACCGGACCCAACTCAACAGCACCTAACAACAACAATGATGTCATTCAGAGATCTCCCTTATAAAATTGTTTAGGAAGTAAACTGGAAGAAGGACAGCCTCTTCAACAAATGGTGCTGGGAAACATGGTCGTCCACATGCAGAAAAATGAAAGTGGATCCGCATCTCTCAATATACACGAGAGTTAACTCAAAATGGATAAAAGATCTCAACATAAAACCAGAAACTTTAAAACTCATAGAAGGCAAGATAGGCAATACACTCCATCAGATAGGCATTGGAAAAGATTTCCTTAATAGGACCCCAATTGCTCAAGAAGTTGCAACAAGAATAGATAAATGGGACCACATCAAATTAAGAAGCTTCTGCACAGCAAAAGAAACAATTAATAGAGTCAAGGAAACCTCCACAGAATGGGAAAAAATCTTCGCATTTTATACATCTGACAAAGGTCTAATTACTAGAATTTATAAAGAACTCAAGAAAAAAAAAAACAAAAACCAAACAACCCAATACACAAATGGGCAAAGGAACTGAGTAGACAGTTCTCAAATGAAGAGGTCCATAAAGCCATGAAACACATGAAAAAATGCTCAATATCCCTAGCCATTAGGGAAATGCAAATCAAAACAACGCTGAGATTTCACCTTACACCAGTAAGAATGGCCAAGATCAATAAAACAAACAACAACA
>VMDO01042198.1:0-10699 GCA_007922755.1 Pedetes capensis | reverse complement strand
AGCTGCATTAGTCATTAACTTTCCAACACTAAATTTCATATCAAACTCAATTAACTACTACATAGCTTTTAATGACAGTATTTTTTCAGATACAGCTCTTGTTTACCAATAAGATTTCATATCACAACTATCTGTTCCATTACATCCTCGATGTTAATATTCAAGGCTTGATTTTCTCCAAAAAAAATGGAGCTATGAGAATTGCATTTGCTAAAAGTTCTCTTTGAATTATGTTTCAACATTTCAAGTATGGTAATGTAATGAATTAGAAGCTAAAGGGAACGATTATATAGAAAGTCAAAGTCGTCTCTATGACTATCTCCAGGATTGATTACATTTACTATTTTTGCATATTTCTCTATAACATTGCTTTGGTGTTGGAATTTATCAGGATCAAGACCATCTAAATTGGAAATGTCCCTTAGTATATTTTTATTACAGTGAAAGTCAAAGCCTAGAATAACAAAAAGGCACAAAATTAATGTCATCAGGAAACCATTTACGCAGCTAATTAGCATAACATTCTCATATAAAAAGACAGATGGATGAAGGGATCAGGTCATTCATAGCCTGCAGTAAACTGCTTCAGTCTTTAATCCCCTGCTGTTATCTATCAACTGGTACACTTTTTATGGACTTAGATAGATCCCTGGAAGAATTTAGTTTCTCCCATTAGATTGATTCACCTTGTCCCTTTAACTTTTATTGATGATATATTTCATTATTTTCTTATAAAAACCCAAACTTGAATTTATTTAAGACTTGAAGAATTGAAACAAACAAACAAACAAACAAACAAAAAACGGAAAATTTCTTGCACAGTGGCTTTTACAACACACACACACACACAACTTGTGGCTCTGTTGTGCCAATAAAACAGACCGAAGTGGGAGACAATTATAAAGTAGTTATTTCTTACTTCAATAGGAATTAGCATTTCAAATTCTATATATAACATCCAAGACAGTAGACATACCATAGCAGCAGCCAGTAATGACTATGAAAAAATGCCAAATTCTTTGAATGGAATTCGTCTATTAGAATAAAGATTTCCATGAGTCTTTTTAAAAAGGTGTTCCCTAAAACAATGTATAATGAAAATATCAATTAAAATCTTTGATCTACTATATATAAAACTAAACCAGCATATGAAAGAAAAATCTCTTTAAAAATCTTAAATTTGCAGGCCATTTGGGGGTAAATTATTTCCTTTGATTATTGTATTAGCTTTCCAAGGCTGCTGTAACATATAACTATGTTATGAATGCCTTAACAAAAGAAGTCTGAAGTCTACAATCAAGGTATTGGCAAGGTAGCTTCTGTCAGAAGAGCTCTGAGAGAGAGTCTGTTCTGTATCTCTCTTTTATGTTCTCGAAATAGCCAGTAATCCTTGATACTTCTTAGCTTGTGCCTGTATCACTCTAATATCTAGCTTTGTCACTACATAGCATTCTTCCCTCTGGACTACTTTGTCTCTCTGTGGCCAAATGTTCTTTGTTTAGAAAGAAACCAGTCATTCAATTAGGCTGCACTCTAAACCAAAATGACATATATATTAAATTGATGACACCTGCAAAGACCCTATTTCCACACAAGGTCACATTTATAATAAGGAGATAAGAATTTCAACATATCTGCTTGAGAACACAATTCAACCCACAATAACTATAAACAATCTGAATGTTAGTGTATTAATTAATTACAAGACCTATAAGAAAGTTCTTACTTATATATATGCATGAAGCATATATATTTCCCACTTAAAGTCACACCTATAAAAATATATTCACATGACAGATGATAATATTATATTAGGAAGATAAAAGCTGTATGATTATATTTAATGCTATAAAGCCAAAATAAATAGACATATGCATTTCCATGGCTTGCCAATGAAATTAGCTATTTTAGTAGCCCAGACTTCCTTCCATTTTCAGGATTTGGACTTCCACTTGAAATACACATTAATTTATAACTCTGTGTGTCTGTGTGTGTGTGTGTAAGTCAGCAACCTGAATTTTGATCCTATTCATCTTATACAGAAATGAATTTTGGTCCATGGAAGTAAATACATAGCATTTGGATATATTAGTCTTCTTTAAGACTCCTGGCATTACCTCTTCCTTTTCCATACCCCCCCCCAAAAAAAATAGGGTATGAGTTTTTTTTAGTTAATAAATTCTGATTATATGTCTTTCAGAAATCTAACTGTTGTAGACTCACCCTCAACTGGTATGTCTTATTCTAAATAACTAAAAAGAATGTACGAATTCTTTTGCAAGTGTATATTATCAATGGGAGCTTTAACAAGTTGGAGAAGTCCCACACAATTTTGGCTTTCATGCACGATTACTGACCAATTTTTTCACACACTGAGTAAAGCCTGATTCACACCAAGGATACACTCAACCTTACTGCTTGTCTCTTTTGTTTCAAAGAAGGTAGAGAGATGTGCACAACAGAGATGGACAGCACAATTGATTAGGGATATACCCCTATGTGAATCTGACCTATCTTGTGTGGAAGGCAAAACCACATAGGATTTCTCGATTGATGATATGCAAAAAGTGTGCAATCTCATATGAACCAGCTCATGTATTGGTTGTTAATGCATGGGAGGTATATGTTCCAATTTATCATATACTGTAGTTATGGAAAAGGGATACCAGAAATCAAAAAGACTATCATACACAGCAAAATTCAAACATGAAGTTGTTTGATGCATAGAGGAAAAGGGAAAACAAAGTCACTGCAATTTTTGGAGTTAATGAAAACAACATTCATCTGTGGCAGAAACACACGAGGAGGTGATTAACAAGGAAGAAATTCACTGGTCCCAAGAAAGGGTGATTTCCTAAAAATGATGACCCAATTTTCACGTTTTCTCAAGACAGATGCAAGGCTGGGATGCTTGTGAGTTTTGATGTACTTCAGGAGGAGGCGATAAAAAAAGTCAGATCTTTGAAATTTCTCAAAGTCATTTTAAAGCCAGGAAAGGATGGGTCATATGGTCCATGTGCTGAA
Organism: Pedetes capensis; assembly: GCA_007922755.1. Classification (NCBI taxonomy): domain Eukaryota; kingdom Metazoa; phylum Chordata; class Mammalia; order Rodentia; family Pedetidae; genus Pedetes; species Pedetes capensis. The sequence continues at coordinate 7,675 of VMDO01042198.1, read as the reverse complement.
TGGGGCTGGCTTTGTGACACAGAATGACAATAGGCCAAAATCTCCCAAAAGATTTTGAACAGAAGTTATTGAATTATCAATCGTATATCAATAACCTGAGATAGATAGGAAATTTTCTAATGGGGCAAATTACCAATGTCAATGAAAATGCTATTTATCTTGATATTCTCCTAAACTATGCATTGGAGAAGAAAGTTATAAAAGAAGTACTTTTGAAAACCATTGATTATGAAAAGTTTTGCATAACAGTGATGTTGGCAGTGACTACTGATGGGAGAAAGCCATCATCTTTTCTAATTTTGAAAAGGAAAATTTTCCCTAAGTTGGAGGTGTTTCTGAAGGATGTTATAGACAGAGCTCAGGAAAAAAGATGAACAAAGGAGTTGCTGGTGCTGGAGAGGCTGAAAATAGTATTGAGTTGTAGACCTGGATCTTTTAAAAATCAAAGGTCAATGCTTGTCCTTGATGCATTCAAAGAGCATTTTACTGATTCCATGAAGAAACTGGGCTGCAAGATGAAAACTGAGCACACTGTTATCTTAGGTGGAATGACATCATTATAGCAAGCAATGGACATATCCATTAATAAGCTACTTAAAGTTAAGTAGAGGCAACAATATTTGACCTGGATTGCAGATTGTGCCCATGAAGTAACAGAAGGAGGAAAAAATCAAGTGTGCAGCTCCTCCAGAAATGCGCAATGGGTGTTGACAGCATAGAAAGCCATTTCAGGCAGCATTATTAAATCTTTCCAAAAATGTCATATAACTAATGCTTTGGGCAGATTTGAAGATGACATTTTATAAAGGATGTTAATGATAAATACGATAGTAAAGTGATGGAAAGCACTGATAATGTTTCAGTTACAAGCAATGACAATGACTGTGATGAATAGTAGGAAGATTACAATAATGATAATGATAAATAAAATAATTATTGCATTGCATTGTATTGTTTGATGACACGTACAGCAGTTCTGTAAATTTGCCCAAAACCAGCTCTCTACTACAAATCTAATCTGCACAGAATTCTAATTTGCATCAGATTTTTTTATTCTCTAAAACTGTTGATAGAGAATGGACTACAATTGAGAATAGATGGTAAATTATATAGATCCAGAATCCACCAGCTTTAAATGTCTCACTATAAAAGAAATAATAAAAAATAATTTGAAGTATGTTAGGAGGGGAAAAAAGAGACTCAAACATATGAACCACATGAAGAAAGGAAAAGTTATAGAAGCATTCTGAAATGGAAAGTAACATTAGACTTATATGAGCAAATGAAATAATGAGGTAAACATACAAAATTGTATATAATTTGAGATACTCAACCAAGTTTCTCCCCAAGGGGAAAAGTGGAAATTATTAGTATTTTTTAGAAAAATTATATGTATTTATTTGGTACATTATAGTAATTTAATACATTTATATAAAGTGGAATGATCAAATTATAGTAATTAGCATTTGTAAAATTGTAAAAAGATGAAGAAATCACTATGTAATGGTAAAGGAATCAATACAAGAGGAAATAACCATTATAAATATGTATGCCTGATGCCAGAACAAATATTGTCAAATCTAAAGAGGGAGACAGAACCCAATACAATAATACTTGAAGACTCAAATGCTACAGTTTTATAATGGATAGATCACTCAGACAAAAAAAAAATCAACAAATAATTACTGGAGTTAAAATATACTATAAACCAAGTGGACATAACAGACATTTACTGAACATTTCATCTAACAGCTGAAGATTACACATTCTTTCACTGACATATGGTAGAATCTTTAAGATAGACTATTGGGCCATAAAACAAGTCTTAACAAAATTGAATTTCAAAAAATGAAATTATATCTGATTACATTGAAATAAAACTTGGAATCAACAATAAAAATGTTAGAAATTGCAAAAATACACAGACACTGTACAACATTTTTGAATGATGAGTCAATAAATAATTCAAAAGAGAAATTTTAAAGTTTCCTCAATGAATGAAAAAATAATATTTCATACACAATCCCATGAAATATACTATGAACAGTATGAACAGGGTATTTTATAGCAATAAATGCCTAACTAAGAAATTAGAAAAATTTCAAACAATCATCTTAATAGTGCAAATCAAGTAGATAGGCAAGGAAAAAAGCATCTCAAAATTATTGAAAGAAAATAAATAACAAAGATTAGAGAAGAAATAAATGGTAATTCTGAAAATAGTAATACCAAAGGTCAGCAAAATGAAGATTTAATTTTTCAAAAAAAATTGCTAAACATTTAGCTAGACTAATCAAGAAAAGAAAGAGAAGATCAAAATAAAATCAGAGACAAAAAGGAGACCTTACAATTGCTAATACTGGAAGTACAAAGGATCATTAAGGTCTACTATTCAGAAATATAGGGCTGGGTTTAACTCAGTTGGTAGAGTAGCTGCTCTGCACTCTCTGAGGACCCAGCTTCAATCCCTAGCATGACCAAAACAGGAGAAGGATGTACCAATCCACTCCAAAAGCAATCCTTAAACAATCAGCCAATGAAAACCGAAAACCCTGTGCAGGTCCTATGAATGGAGGTTGCTACGAATTGGACCTGATTTGAGAGCACCAATCAACAACCAAACAAATATATGCCCACAGATTCAAAAACCTAGAAGAAATGGATAAATATCTGCATGCACATCACCTACGAAAACTGAATAATGAAGACATAGAAAACCTAAACAAACCAATGACAAGTAAGGACACTGAGTCAGTAATAAAAGTCTCCCAACAAAGAAAACCCAACAGTGAATGCATTCACTGTTGAGTTTTACCAAACTTTTATAGAAGAAATAGCACAATTTTTCTCAAATTATTCCAAAATCATAAAAGGAGGGAATTCTTCCAGATTCAGGCAAGTCCTCTTGGAAGGCTTAGTGAACAAAGGCTAAAATATGTTCCATATCTTCAGGAAATGGCATGCCAGATAAGAGTAATTCTGCTGTCAGGGGAATGAACAGATACTCAAGAACTGAGCCTGCAGCAGTCGCCCTGTGGTGTCCCATCCCGTCAGATCTCGGAAGCTAAGCAGGGTCAGGCCTGGTTAGTGCCTGGATGGGAGACCACCTGGGAACACCAGAAGCTGTAGGCTTGGGAGAAGGACCTGGCAACCCCCTCCCAAAAATCAATCTGTCATTGAAAACCCTATGAACAGCAGAGAAGCACTGACAATAGTGTTTCCCCTGTTGTACAGAGGGTTGCTATGAGTCAGATACCGACTCGACTGCACCTAACAACAACAACAACAAGAACTGAAATGTACAATACCTAAGGGGAAGGAAGACTTTGATTATATTGAAGATACTGTTATTCACTAGACTTCTATGGGCATAAGCTGCAGATCCATGAATAGTTTTTCAGATGAGTCTTCATGGGCAAATATACAGCCACAAGGAGAAGCCAACATCCTTTGAGATTATGAGAGCACTGGCACAGCAGGGTAAAATGGGAAGAGATTAGTTAATGGGTTCCCACAAGAGTTGGAGGCTATTTCACTGGACAAATTCTACACTAAATTTAATACTAAAGTATACATGGCTGATTTATGAAGGAAGTGCAATAAAATTGTTTATACTTAAACAGGAATATCATGTAGGAGATACATTTTTGCACTAAGAGGCAATGTGGTCTTTCTGTGGATCTTGCCTTTCTCACGTCCTCCTGTGGCAGCTCTGAGCTGAGTACTACATAGGACCTGGGAGGATATATGTAGGGAGAAGTATCAATGAAGAGACCTAAAGAAAGTAGGTAGGAATTGGCCTGCTGTATTCCTTCAACTAAAAATAGCCAAATAATTATTTGACTATACCTTTTGCTATGTAGGCTCAATGTACTAAGGGTAGAAGAAACAATTTATGTGTCCATCATATTCATTCCTGGATGAAGAAAGACTTCTCAACTTACTACCCAGACAAAGAATTTGTAATGTGCTCAGCATTCTTTCTAAATGGTATCTATAATGTAAAATAAATCTTAAATTTTGGCAGACTGATAAGGTTATTTTCCTACTGGGAAGATTTGATATATTTAAGTTATTAGTGTATTGCATGGCTATCTATTTCTCAGATGGAGTCATGCTAGGTTTCAGGCTTTGGTTTTGATACATTGCTACTTTGTATATGGTGAGTAGACTAAGAGTAGACTTTTCTCTGATGTACCTTGATCCATCTCATTCTCTCCATCTCAATTTGTCAGTTTTCACATGGGTAACCTTGCCTGAGACACAAACTCTACCAACTTATGAGAGAGTTCTTGGCCCTATCCTGTAGTATAGGAGATATAGGCATGCAGGACTTACCAATTTATACTGGGAACAAAGGTTTTTGATAGAGTCCTGGGAAAAAAGAAGTTTACATATTGAGTTAATATAACTTTTCTGGGTCAAAAGAGAGATTGTTTTTATTCATTTGCACAAACATATAACATTGATTTGTATATCTAGAGTTGGAGAGAGAATGTTTTAGGCCCGTCTACATCCCAACTCTAACATTAATGATATATGACCACGTGTTTTACAAAACTTTCCTACTTGACTTCAAGAGTTTTAGGAAGAATGAGAACTTAAGTAGAATATGACCCTGAAATAAAGATGATTGAGCAGTTGGAAGAAACATTTATTAAAACTACTATAAAATTTGTGAAAGGGATGTGTTATAATTTGGATCTAAATGTTCCCAAAGGTCCTTTGTCTGAATATTTGGGCCCTAGGTGTTGGTACTGTTTGACTATTTGTGGAGGCTATGGAACTTTGAAAGGTGGAATTTTAGCTTAGTGGAAGGGAATCACTGGGGACATGCCTTTGGATGTTTTTACTTACACCCACTGTTCTGGTCAATCTCTGCTTTCTGCTTCTGATGTGCCATTGTATGAGATCATTTTTCATGGGCCCTTCCAGCTATTGTTACCATAGCTGCCCCATCACCATGATAGACTGTGATCCTCTAATCATGAGCCCCTAATAAATATTTCCTCACATAAGTTTACTTTTGTCAGTTTCTCTGACATAGTAACATACCACTTGACTAATACAGGATGTAACATTAAATGTCACCTTCTAAACAAAGGAAATTTTCCTGAAAGAAAATCTAAAGAGGGGGACTTAAAACATATATGCATATATTTTCATTTGAACAAAAATAATTTCACTGGAAATATAATATTCCATGGCACAATCTGATATTTTCTTATCCTTTGTTATCTGAGAAAGCAAGGAGATATATGCATGTGCACTAGTTTGTATATGCATATATCTGTAAATACTCCTGTGGGTAACCGTATGTGCCTATATTAATCTAAACCTAAATTCATACTGATATATCCAATTTACATACTACTTAAACACATGGTTCATTCTAGCTGTCTCAGTTTATCTGAATAATCCCACTCACATAATAAGAAATATGGTATTCTCCAGCCACCATCCATTCAGCTAATTATTTATTTGCAGTATAAATATATCGTTAGTATCAGAATTGTTAACTAATATCCCCATGGGAAATAAAATTATTTACTTTTATGGGAAATGATTTTATTAACTATAATGCTATACTTATGGGCTGGGATTTAGCTCAGTTGGTAGAGTGCTGCGCTGCAGTCTCTAAGGTCCCAAGTTCAGTTCCCAGTACCATAAAAATGGGAGAAGGGCCTAACAGTCCACTCCCAAGGCAATCCCGAAACAGTCAGCCATTGAAAGCCTTACGAGGGTCACTATTAGTTGGATACTGACTCGATGGCACCTAACAACAACAACAACAACAACAACAATGCTATACTTATATGGAGTCCCTTTAGGTTTTATTTTTACACTTTCTTCTCATTTCCAAAGTTTTTTAGTTAAAAATGCTTCTCCCATTTCAGGGAGGTTGTTATATATATTTTGGGAACAGTTATAGTTTTATTCATCCATAAAGAACCAAATTATGTTATTTGCCAGAAGATGGATGGAACAAAAGATCATTTTATTAAGCAAAATAAGCCAGACTCCGAATGATAAATATCACATATTGTCTTTCATTACAGAATCTAGATGTAAAATGAATTTGAGTATATATAAGATGCCTGCAGCTGTAGCCCTGTGGCATCCTATCCTGTCAGATCTCGGAACCTAAGCAGGGTCAGGCCTGATCTCCTTGGATGGGAGATGGCCTGCAAGCACCAGGTGCTATAGGCATAGGAGATGGACCCGGCAACCCATTCCCAAAAATCAATCTGCCATTGAAAACTCTATGAACAGCAGAGAAGCATTGACAATAGTGTTCCACCTGTTGTATGCAGGCAGGGTCTCTATGAGTTGGATACTTGCCTGAAGACACCTAATAGCAACAACATATATAAGATATGAAAGTATAAGAGAGACGATTTGCAATGAAGAAAGTGATCACCTATAGTGGAGACCCCCACACGTCTGTCAGTTTGCTGCACTGTGGGGGCTTGTGTGTTGCTATGAGGCTGAGAGCTCTGACACTGTAACCTCAGACATGAGCAAGGTTACCCATTGTGGACAGGTTTTTCAGCTGAGCTTCCAGACTAAGACAGACTAGGGAATAGGACCTGGCCAGCAACTCCCGAAACAACTAGCCATTGAAAACCCTATGGATAGCAAAGAGCCTGTCAGACATAGTGCCAGAAAATGAAGCCCCCAGGTTGGAAGGCACTCAAAAGACTACTGGGGAAGAGTTGCCTCCTCCAAGTAGAGTCTACCGTGATGACAGAAATAGAGTAAAGCCCCAGGGTGCTCAACTTGCTGATGTGGCACAACTCAAATGAAGAGAAACAACTGTAAACATCCATTAGTAACTGGAACATGGAATGTACGTAGTAGTATGAATCTAGGAAAATTAGAAATTGTTAAAAGAGAAATGGAGCACATAAACATTGACATTCTAGGCATCAGTGAGCTAAAATGGACCAGCATAGGCCATTTTTCGTCAGACAATCATGTGGTCTTCTATGCTGGGAATGATAAACTAAAGAGAAATGGGGTTGCATTCATCATCAAAAAAGACATTTCAAGATCTGTCATGAAATACAATATTGTCAGTGATGGAATAATATCCATACTCCTACAAGGAAGGCCAGTTAATCTAACTATTCAAATTTATGCACCCACCACTAAGCCCACAAATGAAGAAAGGGAAGAATTCTATCAGCTTCTGAAATCTGAAATAGATCAAACATGCAATCAAGACATACTGATAATCACTGGTGACTGGAATGCAAAGGTTGGAAACAAGAAGTAGGCTAGTAGTTGGAAAATATGGTCTTGGTGACAGAAACGAAGCTGGAGATCGCATGATAGAATTTTGTCAGACCAATGACCTCTTCATTGCAAATACATTTTTTCAACATCATAAATGGACGCTATACACATGGACTTCACCAGATGGAATATACAGGAAGCAAATTGACTACACAGGTGGAAAGAGAGGATGGAAATGCTCTGTACAAAACGTCAAAACAAGACCAGGTGCTGACTGTGGATCACACCATCAACTTCTCATATGCAAGTTCAAATTGAAGCTGAAGAAAATTAGAACAAGTATACGAAAGCCATGGTATGACCTTGAGTATATCCCACCTGAGTTCAAAGACCACCTCAAAAATAGGTTTACTGCATTAGGCACAAATGATGGGAG
>VMDO01042197.1:0-10698 GCA_007922755.1 Pedetes capensis | reverse complement strand
ATCACAGCATGCAAATGCGAGGCCCTGGGCTCAACCCTCAGTACTGAGAAAAAAGATTGAGACTAGAAAAATAATAGAAAAGATAAATGAAAGTATGAGTTGGTTCTTTAAAAGATAAATAAAATGGGGTCTATCTTCCCTTCTCTCCTATGTATGCATTTTTTGGTGGTATTGGGAAGTTGAACCTTGGGCCTTGTACTTACTTTGTAATCACTGTACCACTGGGCTGCACCTCCAGCCCCTTTTCAAATTTACCTTGATGCAGGGTCTAAGTTATGCAACCTTCCTTTGGGCTTGAACCTGCAATCCTCCTGCCTCTGCCTCCCAAATCACTGGGATTATAGGCATGTGCCACCACTCCCAGCTTGTGTGTACACTTTAACAACTATCTAGGTACGTAATAATTTCTACCAATTTAGTCCTATTAGCATGATGTTATAAATGTAGGGAAGCAGACTGATACCTTGTTGAATAGAAAAATGATGGTTTTCTCATGACTGAATCGTGGCATAGAGCCAGAGAAGTTATATAGAATTAAATCAAGATATTAAAGTTTTATTGTTTTTTCTGGTTGGTGAACGCACATTACTTGAGAATCTCAGTATATTGGTAAACAGAAGAATAACATATTTCAATAGCTGCATATGAAATACAAAGGTCTGTGTTTACTCACTTCAGTAATGAGACCACACGTGGAATAGCATCTGTAACTAGAATTGCCAGTCTCTAAATATAAAATATCTCACTGTACGTGTTAGGTTGACAAGTTAAGTATGCTTGCAATTACTAAATATAAATAAAATATAGAAACAAAAAATGAATTTATACTTTTAAAAGTAAGAATAATGACTATCCTTAAAAGGATAATGGCTAGATGAGAAGTGGTGTTTTAATGACCATATTTAAAAATCACTCTCCTCTCTTCACTCATCCTGTTTTCTGTAGCATTTTGAATCCCCTTACTCTGCTTTAGTTATCAAGTTATCATGCTTATTATTTATGGTGTCTTCATCCTACTTACCCCATATAAATCCCATGAGGATAGGGATCTTAGTATATTTGAGTATGGATTATGACAAGAATAAAGTTCCTAAATTGTAATAAACATTCCATAAATGTTTGTTGAACATTTACTTTGAATTTCTGTGAAAATAATATGCTTTTGCTCTATGAAGATTTCAAAAGATTTTCATGTCAATTTCTATGTCAGTTGTAAGTTTTTCTTGCCTATTCTGTTGTGCACTCTGGTATCGTATGTCATTCTTCGTTTCTGAAGAAAATGCTTTAGCATTATTCAAGTACCTTCTCCCATTTAAATCAAACTCGTTGTTTTGAAAAGTGTATATTTCATGTCCAACATTTTTAGCTAGTTCTACCTAACTACATGTTCTTTGTTTTTTACTTTGTTATGGTTTCTCTATTTCAGAGATGATATTTTATTTTTGTCATTTCCTTCATCTTGTCCTTTCCATTAGGAGTGGTTTCTTTGATCTAAAACACTATCTTTGCTGTATTTTATAATAGTACATCGAAACATTATGTTATTTTTTCCTGTTAACTACTTCCTGTTAACTATTTCCTGTATTTTATTAAATATCACTCCCTGGGACAACTACAGTGTTGTAAGTTTTTAGTATTCCTTTTTAATGTTTTACCCAGAACTTTCAGTTTTATGAAGGAAAAAGGAGCCAAAAACCTGTGTTTATTTCAGTACTTAGAGGAGTAGTAAAATTAGCCTCCCAAATTATTTCTTGTTTCTGTAAAGCTACTTGTTTATATAGACAACCAGTTATGCTCCAATCCTCCACCAAAAAAAAGCGATACATATTTATATGCACATCTCATGGAACTTTGCGAGAATTTTTCTAGATTTATATACAAAGTCAGTACTGTTCAACCAAAGTGTTGTATACTGTATTTACCCTGATTACATGTGACCATATTGCTCTCTGGAGTAAGCCACTACACTTCTGCAGTAAAAGAGAGACCCTCTGTCTTTAAATTATTACCAATATTTTTCACTAACCGGGTTTTAAATTTTATATGTGTAATAGTGCAGTTGGTGGTAATTCTTTATTTCAATTTTTGTTTATTTTTGAGCAATGATGTTGAACATCTTTAATATGCCTTTAGCATTTCATGATTAAAAGAGTCTTTGGAACTTCTTTGCCTTAGGCATTCCTAAGAGTTCAGTGAGAAGTTTTAAGAGTGGGAGCAGTACTGGAAAGTAGGTTTAGCAATAACAAGCACAGAACACAGAAGATAATTTGAGAGACTTAACATTTTATATGAAAGCCAATAATCAGAAGGTTGTATTTAAGGTATGATAACATTATCAGCCTAAAGAGTCTGCATAATAATAGTTTTCCCTGTCCATATGTTGACATTCATGTAGTGTTTAATTATCTGGCAAAGTACATTCTTTGTTCTTGGTCCTATGAGACTGTTCAAATGAAAAAAAAAACACATTCAAATTATAGCAATAACAATAATATGATGTCCCAGTTACAGATAAAAGAGAAGTAGAAATTGGGGCCTATGGAAAAAAGAAGTAGAGAACTTGGAGATTGATTCTCCTTTGATGTTGAGAAAAGAATAGGATGGCAAATAGGAGAAATTTGTCCATGTACAGAGAGTCTAGTATTGTGTTTTGATCAATTATTTATGGACAATCAGAATAAATGGTGAATGAATGACCAAGAATAATTCAGTAAAATTATAGGAATATACAACCTACCTAGGATAAAACATAAATAAAGATCTGAACAGACCAATATCAAGTAAATCCTTACTTGAATCAGTAATGAAAATCTTCCATCAAGTAAAATCCAGGAACAGAGGCATCACATCTGAATAACATCAAATATGTAATGAAGAATGTATAGATATCCTTCTGAAAATTATTGAAGAAAGGGAAATATTTCAAAATTCCTTTTATGAAGCCAGCATTATACTGGCATAAAAGTCATAAATGTACACTATCCATAAAGAAAATTACAGGCTGATATTTCTGTTGAACATGTATGCAAAAATTCTTGATAAATATGAACAAACCAAATGTAACATCACATTAAAAAGATCATTACCTATCATGAAGTGGTATTTATTCTTGGGATGCAAGCTGATTCACCATATTAGTGGACTGCAGGAAAAAAATATTAACTTGACAAATGCAGAAAAATCCACTCTCAACACTTCAGAAAAACTGGAATTCTTATCTAGGGAAATTAGACAAGAAAAACGTGTAAAAGGCATTCAAATAGGAAAGGAAGATAATAACTTCTCTCTATTTGCTTATGAGATGATGTTATATAGAGAAAACTCTAAAGATTAATGAACAAATTCAGTAAATTTCCAGGGTACAGAATCAATACATAAAATCAGTAACATTTCCATACACTAATCATTACCGTGCAAAAAATAAATCAAGAAAACAATATCAGTTTCAGTAGCATCAGAAATAAAATATTTAGGAATAATTTTAAATGAGGAGGTTGTTGTTATTGTTAGGTGCTGTAGAGTCACGTCTGACTTACAGCAACCCTATGTACAACAGAATGAAACACTCCCTAACACTATGCCAGGTACGTTTTTTTATGTTTAAGCCCATTGTTTCAGCCACTGTGTCAATCCATCTAGTTTATATTTTACAGAAGTATTTGATTAATGCGTAATAAAATCATATGCATTCATGAGTTATATTCTTAATGATTTTTTTTGAAAAATTTCTGTTGAAATCTGTCCATTTTTAATTGGATAATTTTTAAAATTTCTGCTAAGATGTTTGAATTCCATATATATAGTTTTGAAATATTTTCTTCAATTATGTAGGTTGTCTCTTCACTCTGTTGATTGTTTTATTTGCTGTACAGAATCTTTTTAGTTTTATGTAGCCCTGTTAGTTTATTTTTATTTTTGCTTTTTCTGCCTGGGCATTGGTGTCCGAAGGGAAAAAAAATTAGCCAGAATGGGATCAGAGGGGATGGAAGAGGATAATAGCGGATAATGGGGATAAACATGCTGAAAGTAAATTATATTCATATAGGAAAATGTCACAATGAATTCCACTATTTTGTACTATTAATATACATTGATAAAATTCCAAAATGTGCACCATCTGGGCACTGTAGTGCACACTTGTAATTCCAGTAACTGGGGAGACTGAGGCAGAAAGATTGTGAGTTCGAGGCCAGAGGTAGCCTGTACAAGTTGGTGAGATCCTGTCTCAAAATAAAATATGGAAACAGGTCTGGGGATGCAGCTCAGTGGTGGAGCACCCTAGGTTCAATGCCCCAGTACTGAAAAAAAAAGTGCCTAACAGCATGATGAAATATTTATACCATTTTCAAATAATTAAAATACATATATAACTTCCTCAATATTAAAAACTAATTTAAAATGTCCCCTTATATGAGTCAGTAGCTATTGGCTCCTCTCCATTTCTGTGATTCCTTTCAGAATCCTCACTTCTTTTCCATTATCTAAGTCTTGAAGCTAGAATTTTAAAATTGTACCATCGCTACTACCCCTCATTTTCCACAATAACCTCTTTGAGAATAATGCTGATGACTACCTCTTTTCAATATATTGTAATTCAACATCTTTATCTCTTCCTCTTGTGCTGAAACATTGTTAACTATACCAAACTAGGTAGCTTTCTAAACAAAGGCAAAATGCAAATGGAAATCCGTAGTTAATCGTACAATGTACTTTTAAAAAAGAATGCAGTATTGTTTCCCACTATCTATTATACTTTAATGAGCCTCAAATACAAAGTTACGTTATCATTATACTGGACTGTGAAGATTTTCTTGACAAAATTTATAGCTCATGGACAGATCCAGGCAGGAACACAAAAGTAATTTTTAATTAAGTGTTTATAACTTCATTCTAGTCATCATGGATAGGGTCACACACATACAAAAGTACACATATGCACACACAATATAGTATGACAGTCTCATACTGCACTGGGAATATTTGTTTTCAATTTTGTGGACACTGCATTAGGCAAACAGGGATGCCTAAAATCGCTGAAGACCAGTTTTAGCCCAACTGGCTCTGAATTGATTTTACAGAGAGATATTGACAGGCTAAGGGAGGGGTGGGCTGGGATTTAGCTCAGTTGGTAGAGCGCTGCGCTGAAGTCTCTGAGGTCCTGAGTTCAATTCCCAGCACTGCAAAGATGGGAGAAGGACCTGGCAATCCACTCCCAAGGCAATCCCGAAACAGTCAGCCATTGAAAACCCTATGAGGGTCGATATGAGTCGGATACCGACTCGATGGCACCTAACAACAACAACAAGGGAGGGGTATTGTAGCAGTACACCACTCACATAGCATGTGCAAGACCCTGGGTTCCATCCCTACCTCTAACAAAAAGAAAATACTGGGGCATTAGAAACGAAACTGTCCTGTACCACCTCATGACAAAAAGAGAAAAATCGTAATAGAGATTTTGATATTAACACTTATTGAATACTTAGGATATGCCAACACTGTTTTAAATACTTCTTGGCCTCAGGGTGTAGCTCACAGGAAAGCACTGGCCTAGTGTCTATGAGACCTTGAATTTGATCACTAACAGGACAAAAAGAAAGAAAAGACTTATCATGCAATGACTTCATCTTCACAGAAACCTATTATTTTCTAAATATCACATGTGAGGAAATTGAAGGACCTCAGTCAACTTGAACAATCAGCAAATGCTAGCCAGTGTTGAGATTTGAATCCAAGCATCTGTGTGTCCTGAATGACCATGATCTCAACCCACTAGAGTACACTATTGCCTTCCCAGTTTGTGGGAAGAAAGAGAAGACATTTTATACATAAATACAGACAAGGTAGAAAAATTTACACATTTTCTGCTATGAAGCCATTTTCTTTCCCTTCCCTTTTATTCTCCCTCCCCTTTCCCTTTCCAGCCTATCAAATCCATGCCAAGGGCTACTACACACTCCTGAATCCAAGTGCTCCCTTGACATTCTTCTGGCTACAACCTTGAAATATATGGCAAACCTGGGTGAGACAGGATGAAGACTACAGAGAAAAGAGTCCTCTTGGCATGCTACAGTGGCTGTAGCCCTAGCTAGCTCTGTGGAAATGGGAAGTGATTAAAAAAAGGTTCTTCCTGAATGTAAAAGGCCATGGTTGTCAAATGAATTAGAAAGGAAGTATCAGGGAAAACTAGCATTTTTCATTCTTAGTCCAGGGATGGGGACAGTAAAGAGTAGTGTGCAGGGGATGAAGAGAAGCTAGGTCTCTGTGTGATTGCTAATTATTTCTACCTCACACAATATACATCTCTTCTCAGAACCCCTGGAATATTGGTGTCCATGGCATTGGACTATGTATGCAGATGAGAGAGCTGTAGCTTCATGAGTCTTGATTGGTGATGATAGGTAATTTGTAAGAAAAAAGTACAATAGTACAGGGCACTGGAAACCTGGGGACAGGTTTGGAGAACCGATTTTCTAAAACACAATCTTGAGGTATAGAAGTTTAAAAGGGGATGGTTTCTCTGTGCAATAGGCTCTATAGGTTATTTCTGTTATAGTATATTCGTGTATGAGTAAATGACTGTTAATTTGATTTTTTATGGATTTAAAAATATTTATAAACTTCACTTGGTAAAAAATTCAAGAACTCTATAAGTGAATAAATATATTGATAGAGAGTTGTTCCATGTATTTTCCCTACAGAGTAGCACAATGCACATACTGCACATACTCCTCTTCTGCATTAGCACTGTAACCATGTTCTTGTTGTTGTTGTTGTTAGGTGCCATCGAGTCAGTATCCGACTCGTAGGGACCCTCTGTACAACAGGGAAAACACTATTGTCAGTGCTTCTCTGCTGTTCATAGGGTTTTCAATGGCAGATTGATTTTTGGGAGGGGGGTTGCCAGGTCCTTCTCCCAAGCCTACAGCTTCTGGTGTTCCCAGGCGGTCTCCCATCCAGGTACTAACCAGGCCCGACCCTGCTTAGCTTCCGAGATCTGACGGGATCAGATGCCACAGGGCTACGGCTACAGGCACACTGTAACCATAGGCAACCAGAATAAAACACTGAGTACTGTATTTATCAAAATGGGAAGGGGTTAAATAACTTGTGCTATGTCCATGAAATTGAATACAGAGACATTAAAAATGATGATGCAAGCATATATTATTTGACATGAAAATATATTCATTTTCTAATTCCAAATGGAAAAAACTATTAGCTCTTCAAATAGGGAAATGTATGTGATTTTAAGTGCAAGCACATACACAATTAAAAGTTTAGAAAGATATGCAAACACATAAAATGATTGGCTATAGATATCTCTCAATGACAACATTACAAATGATGCTTCCCTATTTTATGTGCATTTTGTTATATTTAAGTTTTGCTGCTTTGTGAATTAACTACATATTTCATTATTTTATTTTTAATTACATGACACTTTCACATAATTTTAAAAATCAGCAACTAATAAAAGGTAAAAGTTGAAAAGTTCTCACGCCACCCCAGGTCCCTGCTTGTAGTTCCAATTCCAGGATTGTTCTTGTTGGGTGCCATAGAGTTGAATCCAACTCATAGCAACCCTATGTACAATAGAAGGAAATACTACCCGACATTGTGGCATGCACATGATCTTTTTATGTTTGAGCCCAATGTTGCAGCCACTACGTTTCTTCTTCTTCTTTTCTTTTCTTTTCTTTTCTTTCTTTCTCTTTTTTTTTTATGGTACTGGGGGTTGAACCCAGGGCCTTGTACTTGCATGCTCTGCAAGTTCTGGACCACTGAGCTGCAACCCCAGCCCATTTTTTACTTTTTTGAGACAGGGTCTTGCTAAGTTACGCAGACTGCCTCTGGTCTTGAACTTGGGATCCTCCTGCCTCCGGCTCCCGAGCCGCTGGGATTACAGGCATGTGCCACCATGCCTGGCTGTTTCTTCTTATTTTGAGTCATGCCAGGATTAGGACATTCAATATTCAAATGAGTGAACCAGGGATTTTTTGATATAGGGCATATATCAAGAGAGGGGAAGTTATGCAAATAGTACTCTACATGTGAGATCTTTTGACTCAATGACAGTGGAAATGAAGTCAAGCCAGAGAGAATAAAAACATTAAAATCAAAGCTTAATTGAAAAAAGGAAATCAGTTAGATCAACAACACTGATATTGAGAGACATCAGGCAGAACATACAGACAAAGGAGAGAGCAAAGTGCAGTCCCAGAACATGTAGGAATGGGCCAAAGTCTGGGAGGGGGTGGTTCTGTTTGTTTTTGGCATGGTTTTAGAAGAGGATTTCTTTCTTGTGTACACATACTGCCCTTGAGGAATGGGCAGCTTATCCTAGGAGTTGCTGCATTTCTTCCATTGGTATCCCATCCTGCTTAAACATCTGTAGCTTTTAAGAAAATACATGAGAGGAGATGAAAGAAAACACACACACAACTTTTTAATGAGTAACAAGTTGAAAGGGCCCAGTTTACTTACTGTGGGATACTTCAGAGTCTCATTCTCTCATTTAAAGGTCACTGTCTGTCACACAAACAAAAAAGCTCAGTTTAGGATAGCGTATCCTACCCTATACGTAGTATTGAAAATTGTCATGTGAATCAAGCTCCTCTGATTTGTTAAGGGCCTTAGTTATGCTCTTCCCACTAACTAGAAAAGTTGCCTTCCCCTCTCTACTTGCCTATTCTTTCAAGTGTCAGCTTATAAATGTCTTCTAGAGAGCTTCCCCGATATAGGAGGGAAGTCCATCTTGTGTGACGTCGAAGTAACCCAATTGCTTGTATTTCAGAGAGCACACACACATTTTGCTTGCTGCCATAGCACTGTGGTGTCCAATCCTATCAACTCTTGGAAGCTAAGCAGGGTCGGGCCTGGTTAGTCCTTCGATAGGAGACCGCCTGGGAACACCAGGTGCTGTAGGTTTGGGGGAAGTACCTGACAACCCACTCCCAAAAATCAGTCAGCCATTGAAAATCCAATGAATAGCAGAAAAGCCCTAACAATGGTGTTTCACCTGTTGTACATAGGATTGCTATGAGTCGGACACCGACTCAACAGCACCTAAGAACAACAACAAAATGACTTAGTGTCATATAAACCAGGGGAGGGGAGATTCCCTCTCAATTCAAGTTAGCACTTGCTAGCAACTAAATCAACATATTTCCTGGCTTTTGTTTCAGATTTTACTTTCATCTCCTCCTATAAAATAAAGGACTAGGCAAATGTGGTGGCTCATGCCTGCAGTCCCAGTGTTTTGGGGGGTAGAAGCAGGAGGACTGGAAGTTTGAGGCCAGAAGCAGCCTGCATAATTTAGTGAGACCCTGTCTCAAAATTAAAAAAAAAAAAACACAGTAAAAATGGGTTGAGGATGCAGCCCAGTGGTAGAGCACTTGCAAATTATGTTCAAGGCCTTGGGTTCAATTCCCAGGTACTACAAAAGAAAAAAAAAAAAAAGGAACTACCACAGGAAATTTCTTCCCAGTTTGGCCAAACTGTAAAACAAACAAACAAACAAACAAAAAACATTTTTTCTTTCCCTGGTTTCTGTTCCTTTCTTTTTTCTTTTTGCTGTACTGGGGGGTGAACCCAAGTCTTTGCGTTTGCATGCTTTGCAAGTGCTGGACCACTGAGCTGCAACCCCAACCCATTTTTTGTTTACTTTTTTGAGACAGGGTCTCGCCAAATTATGCTGACTGCCTCTGGTCTCAAACTTGCGATCCTCCTGCCTCTGCCTCCCAAGTTGCTGGGATTACAGGTGTGAGCCACCATGCCGGGCTCTGATTTCCATTTCTTAAACTTCATGTAAAGTGGCAGACTTTAGAACCTGATTGCTTGGTTACAATAGGAGAAAGCAGCCTTCTTTTTCTGCTAGATGCAATTATACCTAGACGTGATGCCTAGAATTCTTATTGAAGGGAAAAGCATTTTAACAGGAATCATCTTCTGACTTCAGGAGACTAATTTCCTGGACTCCCCGGAGAAAGAAAGAAACCGTCTATTTTCTGATATCAGGGAACCCTTCCATACATGTGGAAGACGAGTCAAACCAAGACACTGGCTTCCCAAAACACTTATCCACAATTGTACATTTGCCCCCAATATTAATTGCAGTTGGGGACTCCAGTACTGGTATCATCTGCTGTTGTCTGGTGAGAGTACTAGTAAATCATCCACACTGATGGATGGCAGAGACAAGCACAGTGTGAATGGCTCTTCCTGGGAGGGGAAGGTAGGCTTGGGCCCAGGCAGACCAAGAAGGAACATTGTTAGATCTTAACACCTCATTGTGATGGCATGGCTTGTACTCCAGCTACAGCAGTCTTGGTTTATGTCAACAGCACATAAAATCCTGTCCTTCAGAGCAAACACTTGAGCTCACTGCTTAAGGAGGATGAGTTTGCAAATCTCCACACACACTATTTTCAGCAAAACAATTTTCAGGTAGAACAAAGGACATTCTGTTTATTGGGGGTTAACTGCTCATAACTAACATTGTGTTTTATAGAGTGTAAGTCATATATATTGAAATCATACTCTGTCCAGGAAAGCCATGGAAGTAATAATGATGACAATAATAGAAATGACAATAATTAATGTTAATAACTATTTCAGACTTAACAGGAACTAAGTTAAGCACTGTATATCCAATAATTTCATTATACCAGTACAAGATATGAAACATGTACAGGT
>VMDO01042196.1:0-10698 GCA_007922755.1 Pedetes capensis | reverse complement strand
TACCCCAGAGGTACTTACTCCTATCTAACTGTACACACTGATCAGTCTTTTCTGATCCATCTCACCCTTTATTGTCCCCATCCTCTGATAACCACCATTCCACTCTCAACTTCTCTGAGATCAACTAAAAGAAATTTTAAATAATATTGCATCTTTAATGTTTTTGATCAATGTTTTTGTTGCTATTATAAAGTAACACAGTTGATTTTTGTATGATTATCTTCCATCTTGCCTGCAGCCATAGCCCTGTGGCATCCAATCCTATCAGATCTCGGAAGTTAAGTGGGGTCAGGCCTGATTAGTGCTTGGATGGAAGACTGTCTTGGAGCACCAGGTGCTGCAGGCTTCTGAGAAGGACCCAGCAACCCACTCTCACAAATCAATCCGCCATTGAAAACCCTATGAACAGCAGAGAAGCATCGACAATAGTGTTTCGCCTGATGTACATAGGGTCGCAATGAGTCAGATACTGACTTGATGGCACCTAACAACAACAAACAATCTTCCATTTTGCAACCTTTCTAAATTCACTTACTATTTTTGCAACTTTTTAATCTAATTCTTGGGATATTCTATGTAGACTAACACATCTTTGAATAGGTATATATTTTTTATCTGTATGCTTTTTATTTTCCTTCATCTTATTTTAATAACTAGCTTTCTAACATCATTTTGAGTAGGAAGAGTGAAAATGGAAATCTTTATTTTGCTTTTCATATTGGGGAGAAAAGTATGATGTAACCTTATATTTTTTGGTAATGAATGCAACCCCATCTCTCTTTAATTTGTCATTCCCAGCCTAGTAGACCATATGATTATTTCACTCAAAATGGCCCATACTGGTCCATTTTAGCTCACTGATGCCTAGAATGTCAATGTTTATGTGCTCCATTTCTCATTTAAGGATTTCTAATAAGGATTTCTAATTTTCCTAGCTTCATACTATGTATATTCCATGAACCAATTATTAATGGGTGGTTACAGTTGTTTCTCTTCATTTGGAGTCATGCCACATCAGCAACTGGAGGTCCCTGGGTCTTATTCCATTTCCATCATTAAGATAGACTCTAGTTTGAGGAGACAACTCTTCTCCAGTAGACTTTTAAGTGCCTTCAAACCTATGGTGGGTCATTTTCAAGCACTATTTCTGACGGTGTTTCTCTGATATTCATAGGGTTTTCAATGGCAAATTGTTTTGGGAGTGGGTTTTCAGGTCCTCCTCCCTAGTCTATTTTACTCTAGAATCTCAGCTGAAACTTCTCCACTATGGGTGACCCTTCTGGTATCTGTAATAGTGGTAGCATAGCTTTCAGCCTCATAGCAACACACAAACCTTCAGAGTACAAGAAACTGAATGACTGGGGGGAAAATTATGTGCTCCCCTTTGGGATGGTCAGTAGTTGCTGTGAGGCTGCCGGACACCATGTTAGAACTTTCTCCCTTGCTTCTCATGATGGGGATTGAACCTGAGTCGTTGGGAAGAGCAAAAGACATCTCGAGATCTGTCCTGAAGTACAATGCTATCAGTGATAGAATAATATTCATACACCTACAAGGAAGGCCAGTTAATATGAGTATTATTGAAATTTATGCACCCACCAAGACCACAAATGAAGACAGGGAAGATTTCTACCAGCTTCTGCAATTTGAAATAGGTTGAACATGCAATCAGAATGTATGGATAATTACTGGTGACTGGAATGTAAAAATTGGAAACAAAGAAGACAGCTCAGCAGTCAGAAAATATGGCCTTGGTGACAGAAATGATGCTGGAAATTGCATGATAGAATTTTGTCAAAGCAATGACCTTTTCATTACAAATACATTTTTTGATCAACATAAACAGCAACTATACACATGGACTTCACCAGATGGAAAATACAGTAACCAAATTGACTATATTTGTGGAAAGAGATGATGGAAAAGCTCCATATCAAATGTCAAAACAAGACCAGGTGCTGATTGTGGATCAGACCATCAACTTCTCATATGTAAGTTCAAATTGAACCTGAAGAAAATTTGAACAAGTGATTGAGAGCCAAGGTATGACCTTGAGTATATCCCACCTGAATTCAGAGACCACCTAAAGAACATGTTTAATGCATTAGACAAAATGATAGGAGACAAGATGAGTTGTGGTATGACATCAAAGATATCATTCACGAGGAAAACAAAGATTATTAAAAAGACAGAAAAAAAAGAAAACCCAAAATTATATATCAAAAGAGACTCTGGAATTTGCCCTTGAACAATGAGCAGCTAAAGTAAAAGGAAAACATGATGAAGTTAAGGAACTAAACAGAAGATTTCAAAAGGCAGCTCAAGAAGACAAAATCAAATATTTTAATGACATGTGCAAAGAGTTAGAGACAGAAAACCAAAAGGGAAAAATTTGCTCTGTTTTTCTCAAGCTTAAGGAATTGGAGGAAAAAATGCAAGCCTCAAGTGGCAATAGTAAAAGATTCTACAGGGAAAATATTAAACGATGCACTAAAGATCAAAAGAAGATAGAAGGAACACACAGAGTTATTATACCAAAAAGAATTGGTGGATGGCCAACCATTTCAAGAGGTTTCATATGATGAGGAACAAATGATACTAAAGGATGAAGTAGAAGCTGGCTTGAAGGAAATGGCAAAACACAAGGCTTCAGGAATTGATGTAATACCAATAAAGATGTTTCAACAAACAGATGAAGCACTGGAGATGCTAGCATATTTATGCCAAGAGAATTGGAAAATGGCTACCTGGCCAACTGACTAGAAGAGATGGATATTTGTGCCTATTCCCAAGAAAGAGGGTCCAGCTGAATGTGGAAACTGTCAAACAATATCATTAATATCACACACAAGCAAAATTTTACTAAAGATCTTTCACTGCAGTAGTATATAGATAGGGAATGGCCAGAAAATCAAGCCGGATTCAGAAGAGGGCGGGGAACCAGGGACATCATTGCTGATGTCAGATGGATATTAGTTGAAAGCAAAGAATACCACAAAGTTGTCTGTCTATGTTGTTTTGACTATGGAAAGGCATTTGACTGTGTGGATCATAACAAATTATGGAGAACACTGCAAAGAATGGGAATACCAGAGCATTTAATTGTACTCATGAGGAATCTTTACATGAACCAGGAGGCAGTCGTTTGAACAGAACATGGAAACAATGCCTATTTTAAAGTCGAGAGAGGTGTATGTCAGGGCTGTATCCCTTCCACATCTCTTCAATTTGATGCTGAGCAAATAATCTGAGAAGCTGGACTTTATGAAGAAGAACATAGCATTAGGACTGGAGGAAGACTCATTAACAACCTGTGTTATGCAGATGACACAAGTGATCTTGCTGAAAGTGAAAAGGATTTGAAACATTTACTGATGAAGATCAAAGAACACAGCCTTCAGAATGGATTGCACGTCAACGCCAACACAACAAAATACTTACAACTGGGTCAGTAAGTGACTTCATGATAATTGGAGAAAAGATTGATGTTGTCCAAGATTTTGCTTTATTAGGTTCTATGATCAACAACTGTGGAAGCAGAAGTCAAGAAATCAAAAAACATATTGCATTGGGAAAAGCTGTTGCAAAAGAGTTCTTTAAACTGTTGAAAAATAAAGATGGCACATTGAAGATGAAGGTGTGCCTGACTCATGCCATGGTATTTTCAATCACATCATGTGGTTGGGAAAAATGGACATTGAATAAGGGAGGCAGGGGAAGAATTGATGCTTTTGAATTATGGTGCTGGAGAAGAATATTGAATATACCATAGACTGCCAAAAGAACCAACAGATCTGTCCTAGAAGAAATGCAACTAGAATGGTAGTTGGAAGCAAGGATGGTTACACTGCATCTTACTTATTTTGGACATGTAGTCAGGAGGGACCAATCGCTGGAGAAAGACATAATGTTGAGAGAGTGGCAGGTCAACAACAACAACAACAACAAAAAAGTAAAACTCTCAACAAATGGATTGCCAGGGTTGGAATTTAGCTCAGTTGGTATAGCACTGCTCTGCAGTCTCTGAGGTCCCAAGTTCAATTCCCAGCACTGAAAAAATGGGAGAAGGACATGGCAGTCCACTTCTGAGGCAATCCTAAAACAGCCATTGAAAACCCTATGAGGGTCGCTATGAGTTGGAGAAGACTTCACGGCACCTAGCAACAATAATATATGGATTGACACAGTGTCTGCAATAATGGGCTTAATCATAAATAAGACCATGTGCCTGGCCCAGAATTGGGGTGTGTTTTGTTTTTCTGTACTTAAGGTCACTGTGAGTTGTACCTGACTCAACGGCACTTACCAACAAAAACAACATGGTATAATCTACAAATTATATGTAGATACGCTGTATCAAGTTAGAAAATTCCTCTATATTTTTTATTTTTCTGAGAACTTTTATCATGAATGGGTGTTAAATATTGTCAAATATTTGTTCTGCATTGATTGATATGATCATATGATTTTTCTTCTTCGGCTGTTAACATGGTGGAATCCACTTACTGATTTTTCTAATGTACCAGCTTTACATCCCTGCTACAAACTCTACTTGATCATGGTATATAATTATTTTTATACATTGCTAAACTATTTTTCCTAACATATTATTAGAGATTTTTATGTCATATCATATTCCTGAGAGATATTTGTCAGTATGTATTTTTTGTATTGCCTCATCTCATTTTGATATTAGGATTATTCTAGCTTTATAAAATGTATTAAGAAATATTTCCTCTTATTATCTAGAATATATTGTGTGGAATTGGTGCTGATTCTATTTTAAATGTTTGGTATTATTCCCCAGTGAAACCACCTGAACCTGGAGATATCTTTTTTAAGGAGTAGTTTTTGGTTACTAATTTTGTTTTGTTACAGTATCCTTCAAATTATATAGTTTATGTTGAACAATGTTATGGTAGCTTGTATTTTTGAAGGATTGGTCCATGTCATCTAACTTGTCAAATTTATTTATATAGCATTGTTAATACTATTCCCTTATTATTCTTTTTATGTCTGTAAGGTTTGTAGTGATATTCAGTTTTTTTCCTGATAGTGTTAATTTGTGTCTTCTGTTTTTCTCTGTCAGCCTTTCAAAGAAGCAACTCTTAATTTCACTCACTCTATTGTTTCTCTGTTTTCAAGTTTCC
Source organism: Pedetes capensis (assembly GCA_007922755.1). NCBI lineage: Eukaryota > Metazoa > Chordata > Mammalia > Rodentia > Pedetidae > Pedetes > Pedetes capensis. The sequence goes on along the minus strand of VMDO01042196.1, from coordinate 5,548 downwards.
TGACTTCTGCTCTTATCTTTATTATTTCCTCCCTTCTGGTTGATTTAGGTTTATTCTGCACTTCCTTTTCTGAGTTCTTATTCTGGGAGCTTAGATTATTGATTTGAGACTTCTTCTTTTCTAATATTTATAAAGTGCTATAAATTTCCATCTCAGCATGGAGTTAGCTGTGTCCCACAACTTTTAATGTGCTGTGTTTTCATCTCCATTCATTCCCACGTATTTTAATATCTGCTGAGACTTCCTTGACTCATAAGTTAATTAGAAATGGGTGGTTTATTTTCCAAGTGCTTGGAAATTTTCCTGTTATTTTTCTGGTATTGATTTCTTATTAGATTCCATTGGAGTTTAAGATCATATTTGGTATGACTTAAACTTGTTGAAGCTTATTTTATGGCCCATGATATGAGCTACCATGATATGTTCCTTAAACACATGAAAAGAATGCATGTTTTTCTCTTATTGGGTATAGTGCTTTATTTATGTTTTTAGTAGTGTTGGCTGGTTATGTTGTGTGGTTCTATATGCTTATGGATTTTCTTCTATTTCTTTGATGTAACTTTTTTTTTTTTTTTGCAGTACTAGGGGTTGAGCCCGGGGCTTGTGCCTGCATGCTCTGCAAGTGCTGGACCACTGAGCCTATTTTTTTACTTTTTGAGACAGGGTCTTGCTAAATTATGCAGACTACCTCTGGTCTTGAACTTGCAATCCTCCTGCCTCTGCCTCCCGAGCCACTGGGATTACAGGCGTGCAGCACCACGCCTGGCTATTTCTTTATTGTAACTTTCTGTGTAGTTGTCTTTGATGGATTTTCTGTCTATTGTTGAGAATGGGGTGATGAAATATTCAACTATAATTGTGGATTTGCCTATTTCTCTAAGTAAAGTGTTCTGTCTTTGTTGCTGTTGTTGTTAGGTGTCCCTGAGTTGTGTCCGACTCATAGCCACCCTCATAGGGTTTTCAATGGCTGATTGTTTCAGGATTGCCTCAAGTGGATTGCCATGTTCTTTTTCCATCCTGGGACCTCAGAGACTGCAGAGCAGCACTCTACCAACTGAGCTAAATCCCAGCCTGTTCTGTCTTTAGAACTTTAAAAACAGGCCTTTTGGTTTTCTTTCATTTTTTTCAGCTCTGTTGTTTGGTGCATACATATTTAGAATTGGTATGCCTTCCTGGTGGGTTAATCCTTCTATTATTATGTAATGACCCTCTCTGTCTCTCGTAACTTAATTTGATCCACAGTCTACTTTGTCTGATATTACTACAGATATTCCTACTCTCCCTTGATAGATATTTATATATCTTTACTTTTACTTTCAACCTGTTTCTATCATTGTATTTGGAGTGAGTATCATACAGACAGCATAGGATTGGGTTATATTCTTAAATCCATTCTCCTAATTTCTGTCTTTTAATTCATATATTTAGATCATTTATATTTAATGCAATTATTGATATGTTAGTGTTTAAATCTGCCTTTTGCTTTTTGTTTTCTAATATTTTTTAATGTTTTTCTGCTTTCCTTTGAGTTATTTTAATATTTTTTAGAATTCATTTTTGATTAATCCATAGTGATCTGAGTATATTTCATTGCATCACACTTTTATTACGTGATATACAAATACTTATCACAGTCTCCTGATACCACCATTTTAGCAGTTTGAAGCATAAACAATTTACCTGTCTTTACATTACATTATGTTCCTTCATTTACTATGTTGTTGTTCTTGCTTGATGTTGTTGAGTCAGGTCTAACTCATAGCAACCCAATGTACAATAGAATAAAACAATACCTGACACTGTGCCATGCCTGGTACTATTGTCATTGCTTTTCTGCTATTCATAGGGTTTTCAGTGGCTGATTATTTTGAGAGTGGGCTGATGGGTCCTTCTCACAAGCCTATAGCACCCAGTATTCCCAGGTGGTGTCCCATCGAAGTACTAACTAGGCCCAACTCTGCTTAGTTTCCAAGATCTGATGAGATCAGACACCATGGTGGCATAATTCTTCTACATATATTTATAACTATATCAAATAGTGTTACAAATGTTTCTGAAACAGTAAAACATAATGTAGAAAATAGAGGAGAATCTATTGTATATACCCATATTTTTTGGTTGCTATGTTCTTTCTTCCTTTCTGATGGTCTGCAACACCTTCCTTTTATCATTTCTTTTCTGTTTAGAGAATTCTCTGTAACTATTTTTATATATGTTTGCTGTTGATAGATCCTCTTAGTTTTTCTACATCTGAAACTGTCTTGATTTTCTCTTTATTCCTAAAGAAAACTTTTGCTGAATATAGGACTTTGGGTAAAAAGTTTTCATGTTTCAGCATTTAAAAAATATGCCACTTCATTTGAGTGTCTGTGGTTTCTGATGAGAAATCTATTTTTCAAATTGTTTTCCCCTATATGTAAGGAATCATATATCTTTTTACTTCTTTCACGATTTCTTCTTTGATTTTAATTTCAGAAGTTTGACTATGATTTGGGGTGGTGTAGATTTTTTTGAATTTTCCCTTTCTGGGATTAATCAGCTTCTTGAATCTGTAGGTTAATACCTTTTATGACATTAAGATGTTTTCAGTCATTATTTAAATACTTTTTTCCATCCTATTTTCTGTCTCTCTTCTTCCAAGAATCCAATGACACAAAGTTAGATATTTTGTTAGAGTCCTACAGGTCCATGAGGCTTCATTTATTATTTGTCAATCTATTTTCTTCATATTTTTCAAATTGGGTAATTTCTGTTGTTCTGTCTTCTAGTTCATGAATTCTTTCCTCTATCCCCTTAATTGCCTGCAGCTGTAGCCCTGTGGCATTTGATCCTGTCAGATCTCGGAAGCTAAGCAGGGTTGGGGCTAGTTAGGACTTGGATGGAAGACCACCTGGGAACACCAGGTGCTGTAGGCTTGGGAGACGGACCTGGCAACCCACTCCCAAAAAATAAATTGGACGTTGAAAACCCTGTGAATAGCAGAGAAGCACTGAAAATAATGTTTCGCCTGTTGTATGTAGGGTCACTATGAGTTTGATACCAATTTGACAGCACCTAACAACAACATCCCCTTCATTATGTTATTGGGCCCAATAATTCAGTTTTATATTTTGATTTTCTAATTTACTGGGCTGGGATTTAGCTCAGTTGGAAGAGCGCTGCTCTGCAGTCTCTGAGGTCCTGAGTTCGATTCCCAGCACTACAGAAACGGGAGAAGGATGTGGCAACCCACTCCTGAGGCAATCCCGAAACAATCAGCCATTGAAAACCCTATAAGGGTCACTATGAGTTGGACATGACTCCATGGCACCTAACAACAACAACAATTTACTAGCTCTAAAATTTCCATTTTGTTATTCTTTGTGTATTCTATTTCTTTGATGTGATTTGCTATTCATTTCCAAGTCTAATTTTTTCATTTATTTCAAATGTGTCCATAAGTGCCCAACGAAGCTTGTTTATGGTGACGCCTACTATGGTTTAGTTCTGAAATATCCCAAAAAGCTCATGTTTTGAAGACTTGATCCGAAATGCAGCCATGTGTGGCTTTTGGGAAATTAGTGGATCATGAGAGCTGTGCCCTCATCAATGGATTAATTTGTTGATAGATTCATAAATTGGTGGTCTACTTGGAGGTGATAGAAGCTTAGGAAGTGGGACTTAGTTGAAGGGAGTGGGTCCTTGGAGGTGTACTCTTGGGGAGTTTTTCTTGTCCCTGAAGCCTCCCTCCTCCCCTGCTTTCTGCATGCCAAGAGGAAAGCACCCTCCTCTGCCACATATCTACACTGCAATGACATTCTGCCTCACTAAAGGCCCAAAAAACAATAGAGCCAGTTAACTATAGATTGAAACCTCTGAACTCATGAGCCAAAATAAACCTTTCTTCTTTTTTAAGTTGTTTTTCTCAGGTATTTTATCACAATGACAGAGAGCTGACTAACAAAATTGCTTATAATCTTTGTCAGATAATTCTATCATCTGTATCATTTTGGTATTGTCATCTATTGATTGCCTTTTCTCATTCAGTTTGGGATCTTCCTGGTTCCTGGTACAACAAATGAGTTTTGAGTAAAATTTGGATGTTTAGCTAATATATTATGAAGCTCTGAAACTTATTTCATCCCTCTGTTTTAGCTGTGTTTTTATTTTACTTTCATCTGCGGGGGAAATTGGATACTACTTCATTATTATCAGGTGGAGGTAGAGGTCTACATTCTCCCCTTGACCTCTGTTGACACCCAGGGAAAGGATTTTTTCTTATTGCTGAAGAAGGGTGGGATCTTCAGCACTTTGGGAGGCCTCCACTGATGACTCCTTAAGTGAAAAGAGTAGGAATGCTTCATTTCTGTTCCCCATGTGACCTCCACTCCATCACCCCAAAGGGGAGGGGGAGAGGCACCTTATTACTGCTGAGGGTATGTGGATCTCCAAGTGATCACTACTAATGGGAGAAGGGTTATTATCCTCCTCCAGAAGGGATGAGGGAGAAGGGCCTGGCAATCCACTCCCAAGGCAGTCCCGAAACAGCCATTGAAAACCCTATGAGGGTCGCTATGAGTCGGATACCAACTTGACGGCACCTAACAACAACAGAAGGGGTGAAGTCCCAACTATATACATAGTCTTCTCTGACCTCACTCCAGTGGAGGTTTGGGTATACCTCTTTACAGACCTGCAGGATTAAAAGTCTGGGTTTCCCACTTGGCCTTTGTTGACATGGGTAAAGGTAGAGCCACAATATTTTTCTGTGGTGTTTGGCTAAAACCCGATAGAAATTTTCTAACAATTTCTAAAAGTGCTCTGCTTTGTTACATTTTCCTGGTTCTTGGGTTAAAGAGAGCAGGATTCAGTTGGTGATTTCTTTTTTTCTTCTACTCATTGGTGTTTCTGAGTTGCCAACTTCATCTTTGAGTCTGGGATATATAAGGCAAAGAGAAAACTCAAGGAAGTTACTACTGTGTTGTCCCTCAGCTCCAAAGATCGGTAGTTGGTCTGCGTTTTATTCTCCACCTTCAAAAGTCTTCCCATATATGTCTTAAATATACTTTCTAGGGACTTAGTGGGGGGATAGATAGGGGAAAATATATCTACAAATCTACCTATTCCATCTTCTAAGAGTAGAAGTGATGTGCTATTTTTCTTTAATCAAAGTAATATATTTGTATAGTTTGAAGAGCCAAAAGACTTATGAAAGAGTCTGCACCTCCCTTGTATACTCCTGGGTGTTACTCATTGGAAGCAACCACTTTAAACATTTTCAGCTGTTTTTTCTGTTATTTACTCCCATGTGTCTAAAGTACATGCTCTGCTACTTATTGATCTAAAAACTTGCTATCTATTGATTTTTTTGTGGTGGTAAATAAGGATTTAGCTTTCTCACATATTTCACCTTCTTTTCTTTTTCCTCTTAATATAGGCATATCTCTATTTTTTAAAATTGGAAGCAGTATTTATATTATTACAATAATGAAAACAGTATTTTTATTTTTCTACATTGCTCCATCAAATATACCTCCCATATGTCCTTTTTCTCTAACATTCCCACATT
>VMDO01042195.1:0-10699 GCA_007922755.1 Pedetes capensis | reverse complement strand
ATACACCTTGAGAGGTGGGCTTCATTCCACAGATGCAAAGATGAAACACACAAAAATCAACTAATGTAATTCAACACACCAAGAAATTTGCAGACAAAAATCACATGATCATCTCAATGGAAGATGAGAAGGGCTTTGACAATGTATAACATCCGTCCATGATAAAAGTTCTGAAGAAATTAGGCATAGAAGGAACTTAAGGCCATACATGACAAACTTGTAGCCAACATCATATTAAATGGGGAAAAATGGAAAGCATTCCTGGTAAGATCAAAAAGAAGACAAGGGTTCCCACTCTATCTTCAATTATTCAATACTGTGACTGAAGTACTAGCCAGAGCTATCAAGCAAGAAAAAGAAATTAAAGAATACAGACAAGGAAAGAGGAGGTCAAATTATACTTAGTCACATAACATAATTATATACTTAAATATCCTTAAAATTATACTAGAAAACATTTAGGGCTAATTTGCTCCTTCACCAAAGTAGCAGGATACAAAATTATCACTCAAAAATCAGTAGCCTTCCTCTATGCCAATAGTGAACAGGAGGAAAAGAAAATCAAGTCAAAATCCCATTCACAATAGCTCTACAAAAACCTAAATATTTAGACATCAATCTACCCAAAGACCCTAAAGACCTATAAAATTCAAATTCCAAATCATTAAAGAAAGAAAAACCAGAAGACACTAGAACATGGATGGACTTCCCTTGCTCATGGATTGGGAGAATTATTATTGTGAAAATGACTATATCTCCTAGAGTAATTTACAGATTTAATGCAGTCCTCATCAAAATTCCAATGACAGACTCTGAAGAAATAGAAAAAGCAATCCTAAAATTCATATGGAAATACAAAAGACCATGTACAGCTAAAACAAACCTAAGCAGCAAAAACAGCGCCAGGGGTATCACAATTCCTGACTTCAAAGTATACTACAAGGCCACAGTTGCAAAAACATTTGGTACTCGAACAAAAATAAGCTTAAAGAGTAAGGGAACATAATCAAAGACCCAAAGATACATGCACACAAATACAGCCACTTGATCTTTAACAAAGGACCTAAGGACCTTCATTGGAGAAAAGATAGCCTCTTTAACAAATGGTGCTGGGAAGATTGGATATACATTTGCATAAGAAAGAAAATAGATCTATATCTCTCATAACTCAAAATGGATCAGAGACTTCAACATAAGGCTAGAAACCTTAAAACTACTAGAAGAAAAAATAGGGAAAACAATCCAACACATAGGTATTGGCAAGCATTTCCATAACAAGAACCCAATTGCCCAGGAAATTGTACCAAGAATTGACAAATGAGATTACATAAAACTAAAAAGTTTCTGTGCAGCAAAGGAAACAATTAGCAGGGTAAAAGAGGAGCCCACAAAATGGGCTACACATCTGACAGAGGACTAATTTCTAGACTATGTAAAGAACTTAATATATCAAACACCAAAATAACAAATAATGTAAATAAGTGAGCAATGAAACTGAACAGAGAGTTATCAAAAAAAAAGCAAAAAGAAATACAGAAGGCCAATGAACACATGAAAAAATGCTCACCATCCCTAGCCATTATGGAAATGCAATTCAAAACAACACTGAGATTGCATCTCCAGTAAGAATGTACAAGGCTAACAAACAAACATCAATGAATGCTGGCAATGATGCAGAGAAAAAGACCCTTTTAAAACTGCTGGTGTAACTGTAAATTATTTCAGCCACTTTAGAAATCAATATGGGGGTACCTTGGAAAACTATGAATAGAACTGCCATATGACCCAGCTATACCATTCTTGAGAATATATCCAAAGGAAGATAAGTCATTGTACCATAGGGACACCTGCATTTTCATATTTAATGCACCACTCTTCACAATCGCAAGGGTATGGAATCAACTAATATTTCCACCGGCAGAGGAGTGGACTGAAAAATTGTGGTATGTATACACAATGGAATATAATTTAGTAATAAAGAAGAATAAAATTATGTCATTTGCAACAAAATGGATGGAACTGAAGAACATCATTTTAAGCAAATTAACCCAGACTCAAAAAGAGAAATACTACATGTTCTTACTCATATGTGGAAACTATATCTAACTCAAAGAAAGAAAAATAGTTATGAATATTTTGTTGTTAGGTCGAGTCGGTATCCGACTCATAGCGACCGTCATAGGGTTTTCAATGGCTGACTGTTTCAGGATTGCTTTGGGAGTGGATTGCCAGGCCCTTCTCCCATTTTTGCGGTGCTGGGAATTGAACTCGGGTCCTCAGAGACTGCAGCGCAGCGCTCTACCAACTGAGCTAAATTCCAGCTCCTCTGCATATTTAGACATCTATAAATGAACAATTGTACCTATCTAAGAAGAGAAAATACTGGCAGATCAGCAAGAAGGGGAGAAGGGATCTGCAGGTGAGCGTGGAGGTTGGGGAAAGAGGAGTGGGGAGGGAAAATATTGTAGAGGGGTAAAGTGGAAGAGGAAAATCTCAAAATACAGGATGCAACTCCGTGAACACATGAAAACATCAATGAGAATATAATCCATGTTGGCATACCAAATTCCTACTTTTTGTGTTTCTTCAATTTATACTGTTCTGTAAATCATGTAAGATGGTTAATGTGTAAGCAAAAGTAATTTAAAACTTAAATAATTACTGGATTATTTTAATAATTACTTAATAATTAATTTAATAATTAATTATTTTAATAATTAAATAATTGACATTCTTAAAAGAATAATTGACTTAAATAATAAATGCTTTATAACTCTGTACTCTACTAACATTTATAAATTAAGAACACAAAAATGAATATAAAAATAGTTTATGAAAGGAGAGATGAGACATTCCTAGAAAAACATAAGTGGAATAAATTTGTAGTCAACAAAACTACCTTACAAAAAATGCTAAAGGGAGTTCTCAAAGTGCGAATAAAATGATTCTGAACAGCAACATATAAGGATATATTATATAAAACTCAATTTACAAAGGTTGGTATAAAGAAAATAAAATACTATTATGTTATTGTTTTTTGTTAGTTGCTATTGAGTAGGGTTTGACTCATAGTGACCCTGATAAGGTTTTCAATGGCTGATTGTTTCAGGAGTGTTTTAACTAACATAAAGTGGAGAAAGAATGGAAATGTAGATGTGACTATGATTAAGATGTTATCAGCACAAAATAGAACATAATATGTTTATCTAAACCTCATAGTAACCACCCAACACACACACAGACACATGCACACACACACAATCTATAGAAAATACAAAATAATTGTCAACATAGTCAGAAAATATCACTAACAAATCGTTAAGGAAATATAGTTGGATAGAGTATGAATGGAAAAAATGAACAAAAGAAACACAAGACAAACACAAGACAAGATTAGCAGAATGCTAATAGTAGTAAGTGGATCAGGCTCCCCAATTAAAAGACTTGGTGTAGCTGCAAGGATTTTTGAAAAAGCAAGCCCCAACTATAAGCTGTCTACATTAAACTCATTTTATTTATTTATTTATTTATTTATTTATTTATTTTAATTTTATTTATTTTTGTACTTCTTGAATCTGGGTATTCTTTTCACTCCTCAGAGTTGGGAAAGTTTCAGCCTTTATTTTTAAATAAGTGTTTAGGTTGTTCATTGGAAACTCCATAATACATATGTTGGTTTACTTATTGGTGTCTCATAAGTACCTGTCTTTATTCAGTTTTCCTTGCTGTTTTTTTTTATTTTATGGATAATTTTAAATGTCTTCCCTTCAGTTCACTAAATTCTTCTCCTTGATCAAGTTCTATCTATATATAATATTTTTTATTTGAACCCAGGCCTCATGCATACTTTGGAAGCACTATACCACTCTGCCAGACTTATTTCTTTTTATATTGTGACACATTCTCACTAAATTATGTAGGCTACCTCTAGCTTTGAACTAGCAAAACTCCTGAGTCTTCCACCTAAGTTATTTGGATTACGCACATGAACCACTATGTCCAGGCAATAAACTCATTCTGGTTTTAAGGACACACATAAGCTCCATGGAGAAATTAAACAAAAAAGAAAAGAGGTAGCTATAAATATATCATACAAAATGCATTTCAAGAAAAAATGTTCACAAGAAACAAAAAAGAACATGATATAGTGATAAAATTGTCAATCAGCAGTACATAGCAACTATAAAGAGATATGCATTAAATATACAACAAATATCAACAGAATTAAATGAGAAAAAGATAGCAATATAATAGGAAGTTTTAGTAGACTATAAAAAATGGAGAGATCATCCATTCAGAAAATCGATAAGGAATCAGCAAACTTTAGTAACACTATAGACCAAATATACCTAACAGACATGCACAGAAGACTCAATCCAACAGTGCAGCATGGATATTCTTTTCAAATTCACAATGGAATATTCTTTGGGATAGATATATGTTGTACTAGTTAGTTTTCACAACACTGTGACCAAAGTACCTGGCAGAGACAACTTAAGAAGGAAAGATTTATTTTGGCTCACAGTTTCAGAAAGCTTTCAGTCCATAGTGTCAAGAAAAGTGTAGTTGAGGAACAGGTGGTAAGACCTGTAGCAGAGGCTCTTCACATTACAGTAGAGAGTAACATATCTATGAATATATATAGATATATATGTATATATATATGTATATATATGTATATATGTATATGTATATATACGTATATATATATATATACATATATATACATATATATATATATATATATATTCAACCTTTAAGAAGAAAATCCTGTTATACTACAATGTACAGGAACTTTGAGAACATTATGCTAAGTAAAGAATCTTCAGAATAAAAATATTGACTGATTCTAAGTACATGAAATTTCTAAAATAGCCTTTTATGAGCAGATAGTAGAACAATGGATCCTCAAGGTGTGGAAAGAGTGACCGTTAAAGAATTGTTAGGCAGGTTGAAAGTTACAGTTATACAAGATGAATATGTTCTACAGGCTTACTGTATACTTTAGTGTCTACATTTATCTATATTGTTTCACACTCAAAATATTGATGTTAAGTCTTCTTTAACACACAATAAAGCAAAGGGATACAATTAAATTTTGGAGGAAATGGAAATGTGTATTACCTTGATTTTGACAATTGTATACATAGATGGAGTTTCTGTTTATCAATTATGTCGCAAAAAAAGATTCAAAGAAAAGTGTTATTGCAGTTGCCTAAATGCTACATAATCTTTTCATGTTCAAGAGAAAATTATATGATTTCTCTTACAAATTCTAGTGTACATTTTGTAATATTTGAATTTTAGTTTTGAAATTTGATTTGTAAAATTAACATAAGAGCTCTCACAAATACATGGGGTAATCAACAATTTCAAATGCCTTGAATACTTTTTTCAAAGTAGAATTTAAACATGGTAGCTATAGTTCACAAGTAAAATTTTGCTCAAAATCATTTAAAAGCAACTTGCAGCAGTGTATTGACAGGGAATTGCTGGAAGTTCAAGTTGGATTCAGAAGTGAGTGTAGAACCAGGGACATCATTGCTAATGTCAGACAGGTATTGGCTGAATGCAGAGAATACTAGAAAGGTGTCTACCAATGTTTTATTGACTATGAAAAGGCATTTGACTGTGTGGAACACAAAAATTTATGCATAACATTGCAAAGAATAGGAATATCAGAGCACTCAATTGTACTAATGAGAAATCTTTACGTAGACCAGGAGGCAGTTGTTCAAACAGAACAAGGAAACACTTCAAGGTTTAAAGTTAAGAAAGGCATGTATCAAGGCTGTATCCTTTCACTGTACCTCTTTAACCTCTATACTAAGCAAATAGTTCAAGATGCTAGAAGAATTTAGCACCAGGATTAGAGGAAGACTCATTAACAATGTTCGTTATGCAGATGATACAACTTTGCTGAAAGTGAAGAGAATTTGAAATATTTACTGAGGAATATCAAAAAACACAGCTTTCAGTATGAATTGCACCTCAATATAAGAAAACAAAAATCTTTACAACACTTTTGCAAGCAACTTCATGATAAATAGAGAAAAGATTGAGGTTGTCCAAGATTTTGCTTTCTTTGCTTCTATAATCAACACCCATGGAAGCCACAGTCAAAAAATCAGAAGATGCATTGCATTGGGAAAAGCTGCTGCAAAAGACCTCTTTAAAGTGTTGAAAAGTACAAATGCCAAATTAAAGGTAAATGTGCATCTGACTCATGCCATGGTATTTTAAGTTGCTGTATATGTTGGTAAGAGCTAGACAGTGACTAAGGGAGAGAGAAAAATAATTGATGTTTTTGAATTATGATACCAGAGATGAATATTGGATATAACATGGACTGGCATGAGAACCAACAGATCTGTCCTAGACGAAGTGCAACCATAGTTCTCCTTGGAAGCAAGGATGGCTAGACTATGCCATATATTTTGGACATATCATTAGGAGGGACCATTCCCTGGAGAAGGACATTTTTGCTTGGGAGAGTGGCAGGACAGCAAAAAAAGGAAGACTCTCAATTAGATGGATTGCACAGTGGCTGCAACAATAGGCTTAAATATAAAAAGGATTGTGTGCATGGCACAGTGTTGGGTAATGTTTCATTCTGTTGTACACAGGGTAGCTATGAGTCAGTCCCAATTCCACGGTGCAACAACAACAGCTGTTGTTTGTTTACTGTTAGTCCTACTACTATATTTTGCTTTGCACCAACTATTCAGTAGCCCCATCTATGTGAAAGGAATTCATATATGCCTCTGAATCTTGCCCCTCTTCTTGCCTATCTTCATAAAGAATTTGTCTTTCATAATATGGTAAAATGATTTAGATATTATATATGGCTGAATGACCTGAGAACAGTGTTAGCTAGAAACAGTGAAACTGAAAAATATAAAAGCAGTGCCTGGCGTGGTAGAGCAAGCCTGTAATCCCATTGGCAGAGGCAGGAGGATCACAAGTTTGAGACCAGAGGCAGTCTGTGTAACTTAGCGAGATCCTGTCTCAAAGAGTTAAAAAAAAAAAAAAAAAAAAGGGCTGAGGGTGCAGCTCAGTGGTCCACCACTTGCAGAGCAAGCAAGCAGGAAGCTCTGGGTTCAACCCCCAGCACAGCAAAAACAACAACAACAACAAAAACATATATATAAAAGCAGAAACAAATATACTTAGTTTCAAATTAGTTTCTGTCATTGATTAACGGTAGCAGGGCTATTCTGTTGTACAAGTGGTCTTAGACAGTGCACAGCCAGTATGATTGCTCTGGGTATATGATGTTATGCAAACTACTTATGCATCTGTCTTAATTCATTCCTGTCACTATGAAAAATCCCTTAGAAATTTTTCTCTCATGGTTTTGGAAACTCGGAAATATATTCATCACAGTTGGTGCCTTTTGTGTATAGTCACATGGCAGATAGGGGGCACAGGGAGTCCCATTTACCCTCTTTATAGGGCACAAATGACATTCATGAAGGTGGAGCCCTTATGAATTAATCACTTCCCCCCAAAATCATACCTCTTATTACCACTATGATGAAGATTAGGTTTCAGCATCAATTTTAGAGGGATACATTCATACAATAGCACCCTGCAAGCCTCAGTTTTCCTATTAAAAAATGGAATTCTATTACTAGACTTCAGAATTTATGTAGATTTACATATGACATATAAAAACTATCTACCAAATAGTGTGCATTCAAAATAAGCAGATAAATCATTATTATTATATATTACACATTATCATTATCATTATTATTAAATTTTCTAACCCTGAGTGAGAAAATAAACTTGGGATTCATCCAAAAAAGCTTGAATTTCAATTACAGCTCTGATGCTTCCTGGGGTTCTTATCATGGATAAATTAAACTTTCTGATATTTAGTCTTCAATTATAAAATATGAACTAATAATAACATATCATCTTTTCTATCAGCCAAAAGTTGTTCAACTAATATATATATACATATATATATATATATATATATATATATATAAATTCTTCATGCCATTGATACTATTATCTTTTCCCCTTCAAACTGAGGAATGGAGAGTTTCAATAAATTGCTTGAGGTCATACAAACAATAAAGTGGTAGATATGACATTTGAATCAAAATGCTTTCAATGCAAAATGCAAGTTCTTAACTGTTAAACTAAAATTACCTCCTAAAGCATTAGAACTATTAAATTAGTTAGTCTATGTAAAGACCTCAGCACAATGTTTCAACATAGTAAGCACTTAATAGATTTTAGAAAGTATATTGGTCTTTTGGTTGCATGTGATACACATTCAATTCAAAATAGGTTAAGTAAGCACCCAAAACTTACACACAAAGGCAGCCACATGCATACTCACTGAGAACTTCACTGACTGATATGACTGAAAAATGCATGGATAGAATAAGGTAAGTTTTACTTATTTTTCTATCCCTTTGCACTACGTTTCTTTATGTTGGCTTTATTCTTACTGAGGCTCCTGCCATTTGGTAGCAAAAATAGCTACTGGGAACCTTGTTGTGGCTGTTAGGTGCCATGTAGTTGGTGTCAGACTCCTAACGACCCCATATACAATAGATGAAACAGTATTGCCAGTGCTTCTCTGCTATTCATAGGGTTTTCAATGGTGGATTGATTTTTGGGAGTGGGTTGCCAGGTCCCTCTCCCAAGCTTACAACACCTAGTGTTCCCAGGCGGTCTCCCATCCAAGTACTAACCGAGTCCGACCCTGCTTAGCTTTTGAGATCTGTTGGGGTTGCACCCCACAGTGGTATGGCTGCAGGCACTGGAAAGCTTAAGCACATATTATCTTTACAATCAGCAATTCCAAAGAAATGAGAAACTTATTTTTTTAATTATCTTTTTATTTTTTATTTTTTGTGGTACTGGGAGTTGAACCCAGGGCCTCGCACTTGCGTGCTTTGCAAGTGCTGGACCACTGAGCTGAAACGTCAGCCCTTTTTTTTTTTTTTTTTTTTACTTTTTTGAGACAGGGTCTCGCTAAGTTATGCAGACTGCCCCTGGTCTCGAACTTGCGATCCTCCTGTCTCTTCCTCCCAAGCCACTGGGATCACAGGCATGCGCCACCACGCCCTGCAACTTATTTTCATGTCTTTTATTGGCCTGGCAAAGGTGAAGGACTTTACTTTAAACTAGTTCCTTCACTCCAAGGAAGAATAATCTCATTGTGTCCCAATGTAGACCGGATCTGAGTTAGTTCACACACAGGTTTCAAGATATGAAATCAGTGCTCCACAATTATATGGACTGAAGTTGAAAGAGGAGTAATTGAACCAAATGGACCACTCCATATGGTTAGGCTACCATCCTATTCAGGTCTCTAAAGAAAGCCTGAAGAAAGTAGAATCAAATTCATCATCCTCGGTGGTAATCCAGGTATTTTTATTCCTCATGTTTGGCTGACCACCTAGCTACTTACAAACTTATTCTCCCAAATTCCTACTTTACCCGCTAGAAGCAAATTTGCAATGGTATTCCCACCAGGATTTAAAGGTCTCCAAAATATCTGTGCATAAAGTATAAGAGTGAGGGATTTAAAGAATAAGTTCAAAATAAGAAATACCTTCAGTTCACCATTCGTTAGTTGCAAATATCCAATTAATTGTACTCTAAATTAGCTCATGGTAGATGAAAACAAGTAAAATTTTAAGTTTTCTATAAAGTTAGAGAAAACTTTCAATGTAAAATCTGGTTCTAAGGAAAACAACAAATGATATCTACTAAATAAGTCCAACTGGTGCACACCCCTTTGGTCAAGTTTAAAGAATAATTCCATTCTTGTAATGATTTTATGGAAGGAAGGAACCAAAGGGATCTTGTGTTGTTTAAAGTATATTTGATTTTTTAAATTTTTATTTGTTTTTAATTTTAGATACATGAATTTTGTTGATTACTATCCTTAAATATCCAACATTTAAAATGTTCTTTGAAAGTACAAACTATCTAATTAAAGCAGGAAACTTCCTTTAATGTAGCTTTAGTAAATGCTGTATCACTAAAATGAGCTACTTATGAGATGTGATTCAGTTACATCAGGCCTTCAAAAAAGAGAGATGCATGCGACTGGTGTAGAACATAAGTTGTACCGCATAATATTCTTTTTTTTTTTTTTTGAGACAGGATCTCGCTAAGTTACACAGTCTGCCTCTGGTCTTGAACTTGCGATCCTCCTGCCTCTGCCTCCCCAGCTGTTGGGATTACAGGCATGCGCCCCCACGCCCAGTGCCCCCATAATATTCTTTACATATACAATTTTTAATCTGATAGTCAAAGTCTTTGTACTCTAATACATAATTTAATAGCATTTAAAAAAATTTCTCAAAAAGAGCATTAGTTATGTTATAGGAAAAGCAGAATAGCAGTTGTACTGTAGATACAAGAAAAAAGAAACTTTTGTATGTAAAAATTAATTGGGAAAATGATTACAAAGTAGATACCTTAAATAGCTGGAAGCTTATAAGTAGATGTTTTTTAAGTATAGAATATAGTGTCCTTGATATCCAAGAATTTCACCTGCATAAGGCAAAAGATTGGATATGGTGATCCTTTAAGATTTTTTGTGTAGATCTAATTCTATCTCCCTAATATCATAATGATTTTATAATTGGATACTGAATATCAGGATTAAATTTCTCTGCTGTTCTTTGCTTACTCTCTTCATATCATTTTGTTCTGCACCTGA
>VMDO01042194.1:0-10699 GCA_007922755.1 Pedetes capensis | reverse complement strand
AAGAAGTTCTGCCAGGTCACTTTGCAATCAATCTGGTCTCATCTTCGGACCTAGACAACTACTTATCTGCTTTTTGTTACCATAGACTAGTTTTTCCTTTTTGAGAATTTCATGTAAATAGAATCATATAGTTTATACTATTTAATATCTAGCTTCTTTTCTATCACAGTATTTTTTGGTTCAGCAATGTTTTTGCATATACTGGTAGTTTGTTTCTTTATATTGCTAAGTGATATTCTAATTTTGCTTCTTTTTGAGTTTATATAAATCATACAGTACATATTCTTGTACATATGGATTCTTTCTTTAATTCAAGTTTATTTTTGTGAGATCCATTCATGTTGGCAATGTAGCATTTGTTCATTTTCATCACTGTATAGTATTCCATTGAATAAATAATCCACCACTCTAAAATCTACTTTATTAGTGGTAGACAGATTTTTTTTCAGTTTAGAGCTTGCTATGATTTTAATGTGTCCTTAAGACAGCTTATGTTTGAAACTTAATTCCCAATGCAATAGTGTTTAGTGATGAAGCCTAATGGACAATGAATAGATTATGGGGTTTACACCATCATGAATGGATTAGGGCCAATTATAAAATGGCTTAAGGCTACAAGTTCCATTTCCTGCTCTTTCTCTCTCAGTCTTTCATCTTTTGTCATAGGGTGACACAGGAAGAAGGCCCTTGTCAGACAACAGCACTTTAATATGGGGCTTCTCAGCCTACAGAACTGTGAAAAACAAATTTCTTTTCTTTATAAATTTCCCAGTTTCAAGTATTCTGTTTTATCACAACAAAATGGACTACTATTGGGCTATAGTGAGTAATTTTACCATAAAAATTCATGTACATGTCCCACAGAAATTGCTGAGATATAAAATAATTATTCAAATACAATGATTAACGCATATTGTTTTCCCAGGTTGTAATAGAAATTTACACTTCCATCACTAGTGTGTATGGATTGAGTATTCCTATCACTTTACATTTTTATCAAAAATTGAATTAGAAAACTATTTTAATTTTATCAGCAATGATGGGTTTGTTGTAGTATCTTCCAGTGGTATAGATTTATACTCTTGTGCTTAACAAGTAGGTTGCTTGCCATTTTATATGTTTATTGACTTCTTATATATTTCCTTTTATCTAGTGTCTGCTTGAGTCACTTGCATGTTTTTACATCATGTTGTCATTTTCTTATTGATTTGTGTCATTTATACATTCTAGATAGGATCTTTGGTTGATCTGATGCATTACAAATGTCTTCTACCACAGTGTAGCTTGTCTTTTCATTATTTTAAAAATAATAACCAAAACATAACTTTAATGCAGTTTTATCTATCAATATTTTCATTTATTATTAGTGCTTTGGTGTTTGTTTTGTTTAGCCATTACTTACTCTGTGGCCACAAAATTCATACCTATTATCTCCTAGAAGTCTTATTGATTTGTTTTACTATTTAGATTTATAATCTGTATCAGAATTGATTTTTTGTGTAGCTTGTGACATAAAGGTCAAATTCTTTTTTCCATATGGCTGTTTATTTGCCCTAATAATATTTGTTGAATGAACCATCCAGTCACCACCGCTAAGTAATGCCATCTTTGTCATAAAACATGTACATATATATGTATGCATATATATAGGTCTGTTTCTGTGATTTCAATTGAGCTCTATTGGTTTATTCTACTTAAAGCAGCACTACACTGTCTTAATTCTTATAATTTTATGGTAAGCCTTGTGGTGATCTTTGCTTTGACAGTGAATATTTAGATTTAACACAAAAAAAAATGATCCATGAAAGAAGAAATTGATGACTTGATTAAAATTAAAATGTTCTGCTCTGTTAAATATACTGTTAAGAGAATGAAACAGCCACAGACTGAGAGAAAGTATTTTCAAAACATACATGTGATAAATTATATCCAAAGTATTCAAAAGAACATTTAGGAAAACATACAATCCAATAAAAAAATAGGCAAAAATATGAAGAGACACTCCGCCAAAGATAAATAGATGTGAAGTAAGTGGTATGAAATGATGTTTAACATAATTTTTCATCGTTCTTCTTGTTGTTAGGTGCCACTGAGCCAGTGCCCGACTCGTAGCGACCCTACATATGACATGTGAAACTCTATTATCAGTGCTTCTCTGGTGTTCATAGGGTTTTCAGTGACTGGTTGTTTTTGGGGGGAGTAGGTTGCCAGGTCCTTCTCCCAAACTTACAACACCTAGTGTTTCCAGGTGGTCTCCTATCCAAGGAATAACCAGGCCCAACCTGCTTAGCTTCCCAGATCTGATGGGGCCGGACACCACAGTGGTACGACTGCAGGCTCATTTGTCATTGTTGTTATTGTTGTTAGGTGCCATCAAGGCGGTATCCAACTCATAGCGACCCTCTGTGCAACAGGGGAAACACTATTGTCAGTGCTTCTCTGCTGTTCATAGGGTTTTCAATGGCAGATTGATTTTTTGGGAGGGGGTTGCCAGGCCCTTCTCCCAAGCCTACAGCACCTGGTGTTCCCAGGCAGTCTCCCATCCAGGTACTAACCAGGCCTGACGCTGCTTAGCTTCCGAGATCTGATGGGATTGGATTCCACAGGGCTACGGCTGCAGGCTCCATTTGTCATTAGGGAACTACAAATTATAATAACGATGTGATATCTCTCCACACATACTAAAATGGTTACAATCCAAAATCTTATAAGACTAAATGCTAACAAAGGTGCAGCATAACAAGGAACTTCATTAATTATTCTTGAAATTGTAAAATGGCACAGCCACTTTGGAAGATAGCTTGGCAGTTTCTTAAAAAGCTGTGCAGTAACTTAAAGCTACTAATTAAATGGTGAAAAAACTCCAGCTAACATAGTCTTACAAACCTAAATATACATGACTCGACAATCATGTTCCTAAATATTTACCCCTTTTTTACAGCATATATATATATATATATTTTCACAGAATAGCATGCACATGAATGTACATAGCAGCTTTATCCATAATAATCAGAAATTGGAAACAATCAAGATGTCTTTCAGTAGATGATGGATAAATAAACTGCAGTACATCAATACATTGGAATTTATTTAGCTATAAAAACAAATACACTATTAAGCTGTGAAAAGGTATGGATGTGTGTTAACTATACATTTTAAGTGAAAGAAGCCTGTATGAAAGATGAAAAAAGTATGACTTCAATTACATGAAATTCCAAAAGAGGCAAAACTACTGAGTTAAAAAAGGAGTAGTTGCTAGGGGTTTAGACTAGAGGGTGGAATAAGGGTTGAATAACAAAATACAGGGGATTTTTAAGGAACTAAAATATTCTGTTTGGTACCTTAGTGGTAAACACATGATATTAATGCATTTGGGAAAGTGCATAGTTCTTTACAGCCCAAGGAGTAAGCCTTCTCAATATTTGCAAGTTAAAGGAATAGGTAGTCTGGTTATCTCTAAAAGGAATGTGAACTGTGACAATAGAATATAACTGTTCTGTAAGTATAGGAAAGAAACCTTAGTGAAGGCATTGGAGAAATGGCATAGAACATTCCCCTCATTAATTTAGAAATGATGTAGTTTGTGATACTAAAGGCAAAATGAACTTCATGTAAGCATAGTACTCCAGTTGATAAAATTGTTCCTTCTCAGGGTACAATTAGCAATTTTGATATTACTATCCATGTATGCTGGAATTGAACAAAATCAAGCATGTAGATGGCAGATGAGAGAGCCAGATTTTTCACTGATTGAGTGGGAGTTTATAGATAAGCAAGGGAAGGTGGTTAACATGATTCTTGTGGTAATGAATTGGAATTGGAGACATTAGTTTGAACTCAGGTTCAGCTTAGTATAGTTACAGACTAGTTAGTATATTAAACATTTGTAAATACATTTACATCTACAGATTAGTAAATACATGTATGTCCTTATTCTTGCATCTGAGAGTTCCTACAAGTAATGAATTCCCAGTTCCAAAGATCACTCCTAGCAGTTGGATTTAAGTTTCTTTCTCTAATAAATTAATAAATAGGACTTTAAGAAATGATTCCATGACTGAGGTAAGTAACATATACATACTGGGCCAGAGCATCTTACAGTACAAGAATGTACTGAAGTAAAAAAAAAATGCTGCATTGATGGGAGTATGTTAAAGGTACAAAGGAGCCAACTAAAGAGCTCCCAATGGCCAAAGCTGCAATGATTTGAGAAATAAATCAATATTGTATTATAATCTAAAATATGAAATAAAGTTCCATGAGTCCATATTGATGTAAATAAATCTTAAATAAATAAATGTGGAAGAAGGGACCAGTACTTCTTGTGCAATTCCAAATAATTCATGTAGATAACTCCCAACTCAAGGAAAGGGAGTATAAATCCTTATTCCTTAAGTGTGGAATAGAAGTCTTTGTGCATAGTAATTTCTTTTCAAAGAATACAGTATAGAAAAGGGGGAAGTGGATAACTTTATGGTGGAGAAACTTGACAATCACCATCTCAGCCTGATGACGAAAATCAATGTTTGCAATGATAAGTCACATTGAGAGTATGTACCCCTGATTTGAGGAGAATGTGATCAATCCACATAGCCCCAATCTAACTATGAGAAAAATGTCCAAATAATACCAATAGATGTACACTATGCACAGTACTTAATCAATACTCTTCAACATTGTCAAGGGAATATCAAAAACAAGAAAAGTCTGAGGAACTGCCACAGCAACAGTATCCTAAGGAGAGATGATAATTAATTTTGTCAACTTGATTGGATTGAGAACTGCCTAGGAGATTAGTAAAGCAGACTTCTGGATGTGTCTATGTTTCCAGAGATAATTAGATCAGGAGAGCTCTGACTTAATCAATGGTTTAATCCACTGATGGATTCAGAATTTCATCAGACTACTAGAAGGTGGTGGAATTGTGGAAGGTGGGGCCTGGTTAGAAGAAGTGGGTCCTAGGGGCAGGGCTCTGAAGGGTAGATTTTGGCCATGGCCTCTGGTTACTTTTCTCTGCTTCCTGACCACCATGATGTAAGCAGCCTCTGCTCACACTCTTGCTTCCATGATGTTCTATTTCACCACCAGCCCAGAAATAATGCAGCCAGTCAAGCATGGACATTAACCTCTAAAACTATGAGCCAGAATAAATTCTTCCTCCTTTTAAATTGCTTCTCTCAGGTATTTGTCACAGTGATAAAAAGTCTGACTAATACAGAAGACATAACATTAAATGTAATGTGGTATCCTGGATTGGATACTGAATCCAAAAAAAGTCATTAGGTAAAACTTTAGTAAATAAAAATATATCAATAGTTTTAATTAATTATAACAAATGTACTATAGTTATGTGAGATAATAACAAGAGAAAGTGAGTTAGGAGACAAATGGGAATGCTCTGTATTATCTTCTACATGGATGGTTGTGTTTCCATGCATATTGGAAGGTGAGACATCAACTATCCTTTTTGTACCTGACTATCTTTTCTAGGATATTTGTATAGTGAACAGCCTCTACATGGAAGGGCAGATTTGCTCACTCTCTGGTATAATAAAGATTATGTCTTATGCCTCCCTCCAGGGCAAGATGAGGCAAGTATGCTTATAGTTAATTATAAAATATTCAGGTTCTATAATCTTGATGTTCCTCAATGGGGACACTAACCAAAACCATGAACAATATCCACATGATTCACTCCATGACCCCACCATGGGACCAGAGAGGAAGGGGGGAAATAATATAATAAAACTTTGAAAGAAAGAGG
Organism: Pedetes capensis; assembly: GCA_007922755.1. Classification (NCBI taxonomy): domain Eukaryota; kingdom Metazoa; phylum Chordata; class Mammalia; order Rodentia; family Pedetidae; genus Pedetes; species Pedetes capensis. The sequence continues at coordinate 4,932 of VMDO01042194.1, read as the reverse complement.
GAAGTGTTTTTATATAATTTGCCTCCATTGATGTCTCATGCTGTGAGTCACATGTGAGACTGATGACGTTCACTAAAACACCAGCAGACACACAAGCACAGTAACTGACACCCTAGATTCCGTGAGTTCCAGAGCCTTACTTCCTCTGACTCTAGCCCCAGAACATGCCCTTGCCATCCCTCTTGCTTCAGGAGATAGCTACTTATTAACATACATTTGACTTTATTCTGTCACACTGGTGTTGGGGGATATATGTTGCACAACTGGCCATCTCCTGCCTTTTATTTTTCTCTTTCATCTTCAGCAGAAACAAACACAGCACCCCAATAGGATTTTGTGTGTTTGAGTTCTGGGTTTGGGTTGTTGTAGAGTAATGGAGGCTGAACCCATAGGTTTGCATATGCTAGGCCAGGACTCCACTATGGAGCTGTAACCCCAGCCTCCTTTGTGTTTTGTCTTTTTTTTTCTAAACATGTTGTCTGTTGTTGTTAGGTGCTGTCGAGTCAGATCCAACTCATAGCAACCCTATGCACAACAGAATGAAACAACATGGTCTTGCTAAACTGCCTAGGCTGCTGCTGGCCTCCAGTTCATGATCCTCCAGCCTCTGCCTCCAGAGTCACTGGGATTACAGATGTGAAGCACAACTCCCAGCCCCATATTTACTCATTACATATTTACTTGTGAATTTTTTTCTTTTTCTTTATTGAAGTACTGAGGGGCTAAACCAAGGGCCTCATGCATTCTTTGCAAGTACTCCGTCACTGAGCTACACCCCAAGTGCCTGCCTGATTTTTTAATCTTGAGACAGAGCCTTCATAAATTAATTGCACAGGCTGCCTTTACCTTTGAACTTCTGATCCTCCTGCCTCTGCCTCCTGAGTTGCTGAGATTACAGGCATGTGCCATCAGACCCAACATGATTTTTAAATTTATTTATCATTTTGTTAATGTTTGCTTTCCTTTGTTCATACTTTTCCCATGACTTGCCAGTCAGTTGGGAAGCCCTCTCATGGGAGAACTGTGTATCTGATGAGAGGACTCTCACTCACAACAGTCTTTAGTCCAGTGGGCTGTATTCAGAGGCAATTCACAACTTGCCCTCTTTCTCTCTGCACCTCATTTCATATGCTAGCTCAAAATCTCCTTTTTCAATTTCTTTTAGTGAAGTGAAGCATAACCTACTTATAAAAATTGCATACCCATTATTCAATGAATTATCACTGAGTGAATACACCAGTGTAACAACCCCTTAGATTAAGAAACAGCATTTCCAAGACCCAAGAATTCCGCCATGCTTCTTTATAGTCATCATTTCTATTTCCAATCCAAAAGAAACTTCTACCATGTCTTATCACGTTAGTTATTACTTTTTCCTGTATATATATATATATATATATATATATATATATATATATATATATGAGATAATGTATCATTTGCATTTGACATTTTTTACCAAAGTTGATGTTTTGGGATCAATGTATGTTGTTGGGCATAGCTGAGGATCATTCATTTGAATTACCACATGGTATTACATTTGATTATTACACCTACAATTTAATTCATCCAATCTATTGCTGGTGGACATGTGGGCTGGTTTCCATCTTTGACTTTTACAGTAGTGCTGTTTTCAACATTTGTGTACAACACTTTTGGTGCACATACACAAGGATACCTGTTAAATATAAGGCTAGGAGTAACAGTGCAATTCATAATATTTGTATTTTTACTAGAGAAATTACTGCCAAACAATTTTTCTAAAGCATTTGAATCAATTTATACTCCTGCCAGCAGTTTATAAGAGTTCTTTAAGCTATACATACATTTATTGCTTGTATTTTTATTTTTAGCTACTTTGATGGGTGTGAAGTGGTACCTTATTATAGTTTAATTTGCTTTTCCCTAATGACTTGATAAGGTTGAGCATCTTTTCATTTGTGTGGTGGCCATTTTGATAATCTTCCTTTGGATACCACTTATTTGAATTTTCTTGCTCAGTTTTCTCTTGGGTTTTTGGCTTATTTTGTTAGTAATTTTTGTATTATTTGTATATGCTGAATAAGAAGAACATTCTAGTTATTGATTGGTATGTAACAAACTACCCAAAATGTGTTAGCCTAAAACAAATTCTAATTTACTGTGGTCACTGATTGTGTAAGTTAGAAATTTGCATAGAGTACAGCAAAGATGATTTATCTCCACCACCCAGCTTGGAATGGCTGGGAGTGTCCTGAATGTCCACTGTCACCTATCTGAAGGCTTCTTCACTCACACGCCAGTCACAAAGGATGGGATGACTAAAGGCTTGGCTTGGCTGCCACTCTTATACGGAGCACTTATACATGACTTTTTCAGGTGGTTTGGACTTCCTCACAATAGAGATGCCTTAGGAATGTTGGATTTCTTTTATATTGTCATTGGGTATCAAGAGCCAATATTTCAGCACCGCAAGGCAGAATTTGCATGGCCTTCTATGAAGTTCCTTCAAAGGCTAAGTCACTTCCCCTTCACTCTGTTGGTCCATGCAGTTCCAAGCCTGCTCATATTCAGGAGGAAGGAAATTAACTTTGATTTATGGGGGAGTGTCAAAGGTTTGGCTGCCATATTATTAAATCATGATAGTCTACCCTCTGGCCACATATTATTTACATTTCTCCCATAAGCAAACGTACTTTATTTCTCCCAAGACTCTTACCCATCCTTCACAAAGTCCTTCCCTGTTATGGAATCAGGTCTAGGATTTTGTCATTAAATCAAGTCTCTATGGCAATGAGACTGTGTTCAATTCCTTGAGTATAGATGTTCTAGTGGTGCTGCAGACGTCTATTGAATATACCATGGACTGCCAAAAGAACCAACAAATCTGTCCTAGAAGAGGGGCAACTAGAGTGCTCCTTGGAAGCAAGAATGGCCAGACTGCGTCTCAGATACTTCGGACATGTAGTCAGGAGAGATCAATCCCTGGAGAAGGACATCATGTTTGGGAGAGTGGCAGGTCAACGCAAAAGAGGAAAACCCTCCACCAGATGGATTGACACAGTATCTGCAACAAGGGCTTAAACATAAATAAGATGGTTTGCCCGGCACAGAATCGGCAAGTGTTTCGATGTGCTGTACATAGGGTCGCTATGAGTCGGACTCGACTCCACAGCATCTAACAACAACAAAGATCTGAAGGCCTGTGAATTAAAGTAACAAGTTTTCAATCCCATGTAATACAATGGTGGAAAATGTACAAAATATCCTCAATAGGCATTACTGTTTTAAAAAAAAGTAGGGGGGGAAGGGGAACTGGGAGGTACACACATGTCACTACTCCATAGCAATTCCCAGGCCAGTTGGGCACATGTTATCAGAATTTGATTAGGGCCAAGGTCTGCTCTTGGTTCTGTCATCTGTGCCCTTCATTGTGTTCTCTGAGCCTCCCTTTCCCATAAAAAGTAGTACAGTAGCTTTTGTAGGCTCCTTCCTGACTATAGAATTTGGGGTGGAATCTAAAGATTTCCTTTTATTTTGTGTTCTCTTCATCCCTTTCAGTGCATGCTGATACAATGACTTTAGAAACTTTGTAAAGCTTTAGGTATCAATTTATGCTCATCTCCATTAAACAAATGCCAAACTCAAGTCTCTTCCAGACATAATCCTTTCCTTAACGGGTTCATTGTGAGATGGTCATGTCATGATCATGTCCTCAAAATTCTTAAAAATCCTGCTGTTCAGGAGACATTTTTTAAATGTCTTAAGATTTTAGAAAACATTTTTTTCCTGTCTGAATAGGCCTATGAAGTTCCACTTTAAATATTCTCACGTCTTAAAAAAGGTTTTATACTTATACCTTTGGATTCATCTTTATTCTAAAATCACATTTTCCTGACAAGACTCTGGATTACTTTGAGAACACATTAGTATGTAGAAAGACTTTTCTTGAGTCTATTATTCTTACTCCAAACTCATCTTTGATAGTTGTTACTGTGTTCTTGTCTAATTATGCCTTAGTCCAAGCCCAGGCTAAAACATAACTTAATTATTGGTTATATTTATGGATTTATAAAAAATATTTCCCCTCACAAAATATTTGCTATTAAACTGAGATTAAATGGATACCAATAAAGACTATGGTCCCATTACTAAACAGTATAACATATTCTGAGAGAGAACACAGGGAATGGGAATTTAGCTAACACTCCCTATAAAAACATTGTACCATTCTCTAAGCCCTTTCCAACATCGCCCCTTCATACCTTAAATCCCCACCCTTCACATGAAGGAGGTGTGAGCTAGCACAGTACCTGAAAGACAACATTTCTTTCTTTGTCATCCTCTGAGGGCCCCCAAACCCAGCTCAAGCTCAGAAAAGTTCAACGTCTGGACTCTTTTACCAACTGTGCCCCTCTGAGAGGATCTATAACAAAAGATCATGCAGGTGACCCAGCAATGTCTGTTAGGCAGTTCTGAATTGTTTCATCTATGGCAGAAAACTGTGGTTTGTCATTATAATCATTTTCTTAAAGGTCTCTTGTGATAGACAAAAGCCCTGATATTTGATGGAGTTCAATTTTTTATAAATATTTTACTTTATGGCTGTGAAATCTTCCCCTACCTAAGGCCATGAAGATAGTCTCCTAGTGAATTTACTATTTTACTCTTCTCATTTATACTTATGATACACCTAGGGTGGCTTTTTGAGTTAAAAGCCAAATTTTATTTTTCTAAACATGGACATCCAATGCAGTTAGACTAATGTACTGAAAATGTTTTTATTCTGTATGCTAGGATTGTCAAAAATAAATTCTCCAAATATACATAGTCTCTTTCATATTATTTCTGTTACATTTATCTGCCTTGTGTCAATCTCACTCTCTAAATTACTATTGCTTTTTAAAGTTGTTTTAATCAGATTTTAATCATATATAATTTATGTCCAATAGA
>VMDO01042193.1:0-10702 GCA_007922755.1 Pedetes capensis | reverse complement strand
CTATGAGTCGGATACCAACTAGATGGCATTTAACAGCAACATGTTCCTCATAGTCTCTAGAGATAAAATCCACTATCTTGATGTCTAATTTAGGAGTTATTTCAGCGGTGAAAATTTGGTAAGAATGATATGCACTCTGTGAGAATGTAATTATTTTTATTCTTTTTTATTGGTATTGTGTTCTATTTTGTGACAGGGTCTATGTAGCTCAAACCAGCCTGAAACTCATTATATAGCCCAGGCAAGCCTTAAATTCAGGATCCTCCTGTCTCAGCCTTCTGAATGTTCAGATTATATGTACATGTCACCACCACGCCTGGCTTTCTTTTTTAATTATTTATTTTTTAATTAACAAATCAATGTATGTATTTATGGTATACATGATATTTTGGAGTATGTATACATTGTAGAAAGGCTAAATCAAGCTAATCAATACATGCATTACCTTACTTTTGGGGGGGGACACTTGAAAACTGTACTCTCAGCAATTTTCAAATATGCAATATATTGTTATTAATTAGAGTAACCATTGTTGGATAATAAGTCTCCGAAACTTATTCCTCCTATCTAACTGAAATTTTGTATCCTTTGTCTAACATCTCTCCAATCTCTCCAACTCCCAGTCCCTGGTAACCACATCCGTAATCTCTGTTTCTATGAGTTTGATGTTTTGGGGAAAATTAAATTGTTAGCTGCATTTTTCAAATATACACATATATGTATATATATGATATATTTATAGTTTATATATTCATATTTTATATATATTCATTATATATGTATTTTTAATTTTTCTCAGTATGAGCTCTTGATATACTCTGTAAGCAAAGGTTTTCGCTGGCTAAATTTCCCAAGGAGGCTTTTGAGGCAGTTAAATCTATGATTATGTTATGTGGCAAGCTCATGTATATGACTTTGTGCTTTCAGAATTTTTTTTTTTTTCGGTGGTACCGAGGGTTGAACCCAGGGCCTCACGCTTGCATGCTTTTGCAAGTGCTGGACCACTGAGCTGCACCATTAGCCCTTTTTTTTTTTTCCCTCTTTTACTGTTTTGAGACAGAGTCTTGTTAAATTACGCAGACTGCCTCTGGTCTCAAACTTGCGATCCTCCTGCCTCCACATCCCAAGCCACTGGGATTACAGTCGTGTGTCACTGTGCCTGGCTTATGCTTTCAGATCTTTCATCTGCACCCAATGGTTAATGAGAGGGACATTACTTTCTAGGTCTAGGGAGACTTCATAGAGCACACAGGTAAAGACTGTCCTGCTTTCATCTACCTAAAAACCCTTCAGCTCTAGCTATAATCTTTGGTCACTCAAGTGCTCAGGAGCATGTCCTCGGCTCATTAGGTAGGTGCAGGAGTATTGTATGGCAAAGAGAAAATTTTCTTCTAAGCTTTCATCTAATCTGTAGATTCAACATATGAAGAATTTTTACCCTGCAAATTACATTGATTAAATGCATGTGCTTAAGAGTTGAGACAGTGCCTACGAATAACTAAACGAATGAAGTTATAATATTCATTTTGATTTTTTTTTGTTGAAATTCTTTGTCACTATATCTAGCAATTGCAAATTATATGCCTTACTACTAATGTACATATACTCTCTAAGTTTAAGCAAATGCTTTATGAAAAGTATATTTTATCATCTAAAGCCTTTGTAAGTACATAGCTAGTGTATCTCAAGAATTTAGGAACTATTTGTTATGTTATTATACAGTCTAAAATGCAAACCCTTAGTGGTAAATACTGTTAATGATTGCTCCATCTCTATCTTAAAGTAACAGTAAAAATAGATTTTGGAAAATCCAAAAAAGGAGTCCCAATTATGACTTTATACAGATCTCATTCATAATATTCAAACAATCTTGCATTATACTTATTGTTCATTCAAATGAGAGCATATTGAATGATCTTGTCTGTTAGTACATAGAATTATGTGTGATAAATTCCAGTACACATGCCTGAAATACTTTTCAGTCATGTAAGTACAGGCAGTAATTCAAAATGTAATTACCAATACAGAAATAATGAATTACTTTTGGGGAGTCTATTCAATCATTTTAAAATACAGGCTTTCTGCTTGTTTTATAGCATGACTTATGTAAACCTTTGTCTTCACTATCTCTGTAGTTTCCACAGTGATTGCTGAGCCATATACTATCACATTAAAATGTAATTGTAAAGAACTCAGAGGGGAAAAAAAAAAAAAAAAAAAAAACTTACTACCATGACAAGACTGTCTCTTGATTTTAGCCAATGGCATTGAAGATCCTGGCTGCAAGTTATCACTGGACTATCTTGATAAGAGCTTCTGTTCTTTATAGATGAAAACCTGGGTTAACCTGAGCTATATTCCACAATCAAGCTGGCCTTCACTTTCCTAGTGCTGCAACTCCATGTGTCAGTCATGTGCTTTAGTGTTTTGGGTGTGGAATAGACTGCTTTAATTTCACTCCTAAGAATATTCAGCACTGTGTCATCTACAAGAATGGCTTTGGAATGTGGACTTAGTGTTCTAAAACCTGATATAGTCCATCATGCTGTTATTTAAACTTTTAGATAGCTTAGTGTTTCCTACACAGGTTCAGGGGCTGGGATTTGGCTCAGTGGGTAGAGCACTGCGCTGCAGTCTCTGAGGTCCTGAGTTCAATTCCCAGCACCCCCAAAATGGGAGAAGGGCCTGGTAATCCACTCCCAAAGCAATCCCAAAACAGTCAGCCATTGAAAACCCCATGAGGGTCGCGATGAGTCAGATACTGACTTGATGGCACCTAACAACAACAACATAGGTTCAGAGATCTGAATATACAGATGTACCCTATGCTTCTGGCCCGTTAAACTGGCCAACTTTCTGTCCCTCAAACCCATCAAGCACTTTCATGTGCTTTTCTTTCTTTATTGGGGTGATTTCTAATTTATTCCAGGTTCACTTAAAAAATTCAGTTAAACAGCTTTCTCTTTAGAAATACCTTCCTCAGTATCTTGCACTGTAGCAGCACTAATTGCCCAAGATTGTATTTCTATAACTATCATAATCTTTTGGAATTTGATTTGCATACATTAGATTGTGAGTTCTCTGAAAGAAAAATTTTGTACCTTTTCCTTTTGTATATATTTTTCTATTCCCTAGAATACCACCTGGCACATAGCAAATACTCATCACTTTTTATCAAAACCCATTTTTGTAGGATATGATTAAAAATCTCATTTAAAAGAATATTATCTATATTAAGCATTTTTGTTGTTGTTGTTGTGCATTACTGGGAGTTGAACCCAGGGGTTCACACATGCTATGCAAGTACTCTATCACTGAAATGCACCCCAAGCCCCTTTTATATCTTTTATTTTGTGACAAGTTCTCACTAAGTTGTGCAGACTGCCTCTGCCCTCAAACTCATGATCCTCCTGCCTCAGTCTCATGAGTCCCTGGGATTATAGGCATATTTAACAGGGCCCAGCACTTGGTACCTTTAGTCAACTAAAATTTCACTTAGGTATATGTTGAAAAATACTATCTATGTGCAATATATTGTAACAGATAAATGGTTATAATTATAATTTATTTTGTATAGATAAATAAAATACTGGTCTTCTATTATCCAAACTACTATTCCTCAAATATCATGATGAGATTTAATAGTACTTATTTTGTACATAATTTAATATTTTGGTTTTATGGACATTATAATGTGTTTATTTGATATTAACTTTGGAGAAATATTGAAAATCTGTTTTGATTTTGTCTTACCAAATGATTTAGATTACAACTTTGTAGAAGCCGAAAATCATGTTCAATATGATTTCACGAACAAAGAGGGCTTTATTAGTGCATTTTTAAGGGCAGCATCTGTGCTACCTTCACATCGCTATGTCTGCGTCCTAGAGCATTGTGATAGTTAATGCTGAATGTTATTTTTCATAATTTTAAGGTTTTTTGAAATATTAATTCTGAGGCTGAACACATTTAATAAAAGTGTAAGATATAAACCCTGGAAAATTCATGTTGACACAGAAGTTAAAAGGGGAATAAATACTAGTATTATTTAGCAAATACATATTAAGAGCCTCTAAGAAAACTACAGAAGCAGGATGCTCAAATGAGAAGATCCTGTGGTAACTCAGACAAATGATGGCAGCTTGAACCATAATGGTAGTGGTGGATATGGGGAAAATTGTACACAGTTAAGAGAATTTAGGATATGGAATAAAGAAGAGCTTCAACTACTCTTCAGTACTATAATTCAATAAGTCAATATGATTTTATGTTATTTTCAAGAACACTTTTTGCAATAAGGTAACAGCAGTGCCAATTCTAACCAAAAAGTGGACAATGTTTCAGAAAATTCTAAACTATTTTCAGCAGCTTCCTCTATTCCTTATATGATCTCCTTGTTCAACAATCTCATTATCACAACTCTCTTGCAAGTTATCTCTTCTACTAACTTCTACTCAGTATTCAATCTGCAATACCTTTCATATAGCTTGTTGTTGTTAAGGTGCAGTTGAGTGAGGTCCAACTAATAGCAACACTGTATACAACAGGATGAAAGAGACACTATATCTGACAGTCCTTCTCTGCTATCCATAGGGTTTTCAATAGCTGATTTTTTCAGGAGTGGGCTGCTGGGTCCTTCTCCCATTTTTGTTTTGCTGGGGATCAAACCTAGGGCCCCAGAGCACATGAAGCAAGCACTCTACCAACTGAGCTAAAACCCAGCCCTTCATATAGCTTAGCATTTACAATTATGGAATAAATATTTAGTGAATGAAGAAATGAAAGAAAGTTTATACTTTCAAAACTCACATATTTAATCAGCTCTTAGTAATTATTGAATAGTTCTAATGGTCCTGATCAATTCTTCCTTCTATCAAAGTTTGTAACTCACTATCAGTGAACTCATGTGACCCACCAAAAGGCTGATGCTGCCAGGCACCATGGTGCACACCTATCATCCCAATAATTTGGGAGGCTAAGGCAGGAGGATCATGAGTTCAAGGCCAGAGACAGCCTGTTTCAAAATTTTACAAAAGGGATGCTAAGAGTACAGTTCAGTGATCTACCACTTGGAGTGTTTCATTCTGTTTCACGTAGTTTCACTACGAATCGGACTTGACTTGATGGCACCTAATAACAACAAGCACATGGAAAGCCCTGGATTCAACTCCCAATTAAAAAAAAAAAAGCTGATGCATTTACTATTTCCTCTTCTAAAATTGCCTCTTAAACATTAATCATTTTTTTTTGTACACAAAGTGTTCCAAAAATGTGTATATATCTTGGGATAAAAACTTTCCATTTTGCTATTTTAAGAATTCATCATATGCTTGTTCATCTGATTAATGCCCTCTGTCTAGCAAACGTCTTCCTACACATTGCTACCACAATTCAACTTCAAACAGTAATACATAGGTAGTGTCTCTTAAAATGTGTATACCATTTTTGACACTCCCTGTATTTCCCCACAAGTAACAAATATTAGACATTTCAGGCACTATAAAGGCCGATAAGAAAAAGAGTCTCAGATTTTATCTCATTTCATCTTCCTTCTATCAGTAGGACAGATCATGACATAGTGAACAAATCTTTAGAAAAGTCACTTTTTGGTAAATGTAATATGCATATTGACAGAATGGTATATGGCATTGTGAGTGGTATGGGGAATAAATCCTATAGTCAACAGATGGTACAAAATGTTGGGGGACAAATGCATTTGAAAGAATATTTGTAACTACTTTCAAGAAGTTAGACAGTAGTCCATAAATAATATTAAATTAAAAAAAATCTCTTTCAGACAGTTGAACTTCAGAGAATTTAGTTTTCAAAATATTTTTTGCTTTTGAAAATGAGTTTTTGGTTCATTGTTAAAGTCTATGTTTACACATAAAACTTTACAATTTATGATAAATATATGAGGTATCTAAATTCCTTTTAATTTTTAAGAAAGAACTGAGTGTGTATAAGATTTGGTGCCTTCTATGTTTAGCAGGAAACAAAGTAACCTAAATATGACTTCTGAAAATAGGTATTTTGATTTCTATATTGTGATTAATTTGGTAATGACATAAAATTTTAAAAAATCATCAATGATAGTTTTATATTTAGAACTGCAATAGATTAGCAGAAGATATTTGGTATTACAGCTACCATTATTTCATGGCCAGCAGCCATAGCCATGTGGCATCCAATCCCATCAGATCTCAGAAGCTAAGCATGGTCGGGCCTGGTTAGTACTTGGATGGGAGAATGCCTGGGAACACCAGGTGCTGTAGGCTTGGGAGATGGGCCTGGCAACCCACTCCCCAAAATCAATCTGCCATTTAAAACCCTATGAACAGCAGAGAAGCATTGACAATAGAGTTTCGCCTTGTACGTAGGGTCACTATGAGTCCAATACCAACTGAACAGCACCTAACAATAACAGCATTATTTCAAGAGCCTATACTCAATATTGGAGCATTTGTTATTGTTGAACCTGGTCTGACTCATAGTGACCCCATATACAATAAAACTAAACACTCTCTTATACTTTGCTATGCCCAACACTATTGTCAGTGCTTATCTGCTATTCATAGGAGTGGGCTACCAGGTGCTTCTCCCAAGCCTATATACCCAGGATTCCAGGTGGTCTCCCATCCAAGTACTGTTGTTGTTGTTGTTAGGTGCCGTCGAGTCGGTATCCAACTCATAGCGACCCTCTGTACAACAGGGGAAACACTATTGTCAGTGCTTCTCTGCTATTCATAGGGTTTTCAATGGCAGATTGGTTTTTGGGAGGGGGTTTCCAGGTCCTTCTCCCAAGCCTACAGCTTCTGGTGTTCCCAGGTGGTCTCCCATCCAGGTACTAACCAGGCCCGACCCTGCTTAGCTTCCGAGATCTGACGGGATTGGATGCCACAGGGCTACAGCTGCAGGCATCCAAGTACTAGCCAGTCCCAACTCTGCTTAGCTTCTGATATCGGAGGAGATTGTACTCCAGGGTGGTAAGGCTGTAGACACTGGAGCATTTAATTTCTCTCTGAAGCATGAATATAAGTAAACATATTACCATATGGGATTTCTATTTGTGCTAATGCCAGTAAAATAAAGTCCAAGAATCTTTTCTCATTGATTTTAGATTGATTGATTGATTTTTCTAGTACTTGTAGAATCCAGGCCTCACACATACTTTGAAAGTGCTCTACCACTGGGGTGCTCCCCAAGTCCTTTTAAAAATTATTATTATCTTTTTTAAAATTTTGAATCAGAGTCTCCCTGAGTTACACAAGCTGCCTCTGGCCTCAAACTCAAGATCTTCCTAGCTCCATCTCCCAAGCTGCTGGTATTACAGGCATGTGTCAGTGAACCCAGCTTAGGTTTTAGTTTTAATTTACATTTTAATGTGGAGAGCTGATATACTAAGAATCCACAAGTTTCCACCACTGTTTGAGGAGAAAATAGGTATCTGTTCTATTCTTTATTCTTATAAAAATAAAAGAATTGGCACCTAACAACAACAATTTTCTCTAAGTAATTCACTATTCACATGTTCTATGAATTAAATTGTTAGTTGTTCTGCCTGATAAATAGATGAACCAGAAGTGTGAATATAAACAGCATTTGACTCTAAATGATTCTCTTAAAGTTGTGCCAGGAAGTCATTTGTTGTTAAACGCACCTGCAACCTTTTCTAAGAAAACCTGCCCCTCACACAGGCTGCCAGATTGTGACAGCCCTCATCATAGCTATATAAACCACGGTTAGCTATCTGATCTATTGCTTAGTTCATGATCTTCCTCCTAGGACTTCTTGCCTGGTTAAAAAAAAAAAAAGAAAAAAATGTGTAGTATAGGGCAAGCTATATTTTCTTTCCCTCTCTTCCTCCCTCCTCCCCTTCAGTAATGGGGGTGGAGGTTCAGCCCAAGGCCTCGTGCCTGCTACAGGCAAATGCTCAACCTCTGATCCACACCACTAACTCCTTTTATTTATTTTTTAACTTTGATACAGGCTCTCACTAAGTTTTGCAGGCTGCCCCTGGCCTTGAACTCATCATGACTCAGCCTCCTTAGTGGTTGGCATTACAGGCATGAGCTATGGTGCCTGGCTCTTTCTCATTTATTTGACTAGAAAAATTCTGAGAGAAGTTGCAATCCTCTGTGAAGCAGCTGTCGAAAAAATATGATGCTAAAGAAGAATCTCTGGAGTGCAGGCTAAACTAATGCAACACAAGTTTATGAAGGCACAGAGATGAGGCAGCAATGGGAGCCAATATGTTTGGTTCGGTAAATATGTCTGGTTGGGCAAACATATTTGAGTGTCTGATCAATAACCATTTCTTCTTTTATATTTTTTGCTACTAAAACTCTGATTTTGTTTGTGTTGCAAGTGACTATTCATAAATGTTAAATTTTGACTGGCCTAAGCCCAGTAGATTGCAAGACCTGATTACACTTGCTCAAGAGAACTCATCCAATGCACTTCTTACCAACTGAAATCATAGCATACCACTGGTGGCATGAAATGTGCCCAAGTGGGAATTTTTTTGCCATAGAAATCAACAGGTGGTACATATCAGGACAATAACTTCCTTTGGCTGCATATTAGTTGTTACTCATTTGTCAGCACTCTCTAAACTTATGGAAATTTCATTGCTTTTGTTCAGTGATTGCTTCAGGAAAAGGTAAGGGACAAAGTACAGACCTCTAGCAATTAAGAGAAACTCTGATGGAAGGCATCTAGGAAATATTTTCTCCTTGATAAGTTAAAGCTGCAAATACCTCCTCTTCCTATTTTAGGTGGCATTTTTAATATTTTGAGATTCAATGATTTAAGAAGCAACTATGAGGAAAGGTCAACAGAATCTAGAGATGCCCACAGAGATATTATTAATAACCTTGAACCACTACCAACCATGACATCTGAAGTGCCTGAAAATGGGAGCAGCCCATCCAGGTATAGGAAATAACTGGGGTGCTGTAGGGAGAAATTGGGAGGAAATTGGCAAAAACCCCAACATGGGGAAAATAGCTAAATCTAAGGAAAATGAAGGTAACTTGGGTGGATGTTTGTACAAAACCCTTCACAAATCCCTGAACCTGATTGGACAATTAGGCTCAAAGCTGATTGGCTCAGGCCATTTCCTGGAGACCTATATAAAGATCTGCACTGTGGCATCTCCAGTCTTTTCCTTCCTCTCTTGCCCTGACTATCAACAAGGAAACAACTTCACCCCTTTTGGCCTGGATCTTTGACCACCAATAAGGAAAGACCCTGGACCACAGATGAGGAAACAGCTTTCCTGCTCTCGCGCCTGGACCTTCTGTGAGGAAAGAATGCTCTCCGCCCTGACCATAAACAAAGAAAGAACCTGCTCTCCTCTCCATCTGATCACTGATGAAGCAAGAACTATCTCGTCATGACCACGAGACCACCAACATGGGTGTTTGCCCCTGGAAGGCAAAAGAGCCCGAGGCTTTTCCTTTCTTCCATCTCCGCTAGTGTCCATAGGGCCGCAGGAGGCCCCACCCCTCACCTGAGGGTCTTGACTGAATTGTGTTTAATATCTGTGTGCGTGGCATTGCCGCCAGTAGGAATATCTGGGCCAGACTGGGAGGCGTGTGCCCCACAGGGTGCCTTCATTGTAAAGAACTTGAAAACAATAATGAAACACATTAACTGTCAGTCACTTCTTATCATACTGTACTGACACTTCTAGATAATGTAGTGATTACGTGGCCCTTACCCCCCCACACATATAGATGGACTGTTCCTACCCTAGCCCTCTGGTATGTATGACTAGTAACCAAAACCCAATTATATCAAAGAACTAGTTACATGAAATAAAAGTTTTTACTTAAGCAACTACTTTTGTGATTTGGAGGCCAGTGTAGCATCTCACTATGTAGCCCAGGCTGGCCCCAAACTTGCGACTGTTCCTTTCTCAGCCTTAGCCCCAAGTGCTGGGATTTTAGACACACACCAACAGTCCTGGCTTTAAGCAACTTTCATGAGAGTTTTCTGTTACAGCAGGCATGGTGACACACGCCTGTAATCACAGTACTTGGGAGGCTGAGGCAGATGATTGAGAATTCCAGGCCAGCTTGGGCTACATAATGAGACTTTGTCTCAATAAAATATAAAGAAACAAATGAAAAAAGAAAGAGAAAATAGTTTTCTGTTACTTTCAGACAAAAGATTCTGGACTGCTAAAGTTGTCCACAGAAAGAAGCAGTCCCCAAAGGTTGCTGGGTCAGATTAATCCCACACTTCAGAGCACAATCATGAGCTCCTGTTTTGAGGACCCAGGCATTGCCTGGATCCCAAGCCTTCCACAGCCCTAATTACATAAGGCTTAGCCAATTATGGTTCTCCTGCCTGGGAAGCCAGAGGATTCTCCACTTGTGTAACCAGTATTATTATACCTAACTGCCTTTACATTGATTAGTATGAGTAGATTCTTCTGCCTTGGAACAAAAAGAACCAACCAAAAAAACCAGAACTTGGCATTTAACAATTAAATTATGAAAGACCACTCCAATATAAGATATTGTTGCATTCACATTGCAAAATCTATACTGAGATAGCAAACAGAGAAGAATATATTCGACATAACATTTTTATAATAATTAAAATTGTAATTTATCTAAATGCTAATGAAAACAGATGAACTATAAAATTATGCATCCAAACATTATGTGTAAAAAGGCAACTAAGTTATACA
>VMDO01042192.1:0-10688 GCA_007922755.1 Pedetes capensis | reverse complement strand
TGAGAACACCCCTCCGCCATCCCTCTGCAGGCTCAGCGTGCTGTGTCAGCGGCCCCGCGCTGGGCCCCAGGGGACGGTGGCCAGTTACGGCCTCGTAAGACAGCACGTTCACCAGACGGGTGCCTGAGCGTGGACAGGACCGGGAGAAATGAGCGGAGCTGGGAAGCTTCTGGATGGAGCTAGGAGGGGGGTTGGTGGTGGGCCTCTGGGGGGAGGGCTGGGAACGATCTGGAGAGAAAGGTCCAGAAGCGCAGTTTGCCACGAGCTGGGAGAGCCCAGAGGGAACTGTCAAGTGGACGGCCGGATACGAGGGTCTGGAGTTCAGAACAGAGGTCACGGCTGCAGAGACAAATTTGGAAGTCACCAACTTAAGGATATTTCGATCCCTGGGAACCGATGAGGTCACCCTGGGAGAGGGGTGGGAGAGAAGAAAGGGACCACGGAACCCGAGGTCCTCAAAGTACAGGCAGCCCAGGAGGCCTGGGGGACCAGAAGCTGAGGCCCAGCACCCCAGCCTCACACCAGCACCCTGTGGACCCTTGGCATGGGGAGCGGGGTCACCCGGAGGGGACGGGAGTGTGCACATCAGGCCAGACAGAGTAGGGGGTGCTGGGGACCGAGAGGGGATGAGCGACCTCTCCGTGGAGGTGAGCAGATGGCTGGTGGACAGAAAGTGAACAGGAAGTCCCATGGAAGCAAGCAGAGGCCATTGGGGCACCAGGAAAAGCCTGGGAAGAGGCCCAGCCGAAAAGGTCTCCAGGTTTGACACCTGGGACACTGTGGTCCCGGGGGCTGAGGGAGTGGCCGGGCCACACAGCCAGCACCGGGAGCTGAGATCCGCACCCAGCAGCTGAGGCCAAAACCCAGCTTGACCTCAGGGTGTCCACGGGATGGTGAGGACCCCTGGGCTTTCTGAAGGTGAAGTTAGATGCTCAGACAGGGGTGGGGGCCCCTAAGCAGGTGGCCGGTCCTGGGGGAATCCTGGGCCTCAAAGGCGGGCTCCTCTGGCGCCCACCCAGCCCTGATCACAGCCCAGCAGGGCCCTCGTCCCAGCCCCACCCCACCCCGCTTCCCCCTCCAAGCCTGGTCCTGGCAGGGAGGGCCCGGATTCCTAGGCTGGTGGGCAGGGTGGAAGGCTGGGCTCCTGGGGGGTCACCACCTCCAGACTTCACAGGATCCTCCCAGCCGGAGGAGAAACCTGAGCCTGGCAAGGAAAAGGCCCAGGCTGTGCAAACCCGGGCCACACAAAGGCAGTCACAGGAGGTCTGGGCTCAGGAATGGGGCGGCCGGGCTCTGGCTGGGGAGGCCTGGGCAGGGGTTTCATGGCCCCAGGGCCCAAAGGCTGCCTTCCCCAAAGCAGGGGTGGGAGGAGGACCCAGGCTTGCAGCCATGGGATGCCCCAGGTGGGCGACTCAGCCCACTCCACACCTGGCATCTAGCAGGCCTTGTGGATGGCTGCTGGGGGACAGCGGGCAACTCACTCCCCTTCTCTGGGCCCAGCGTCCATCTGCAGACAGAGGGCTCCACACAGTCTGGCCTCCACTCGCCTCCCCTCTCCCCGGCCAGATGTTAGGAATGTGCACAGCGGGCACAGGGCAGGGCCTCGCTGGGGTGGGCAGCGGGCCGGAGGGTCCACCCAGGGACGAATTACGATCAGGGAGGGGGGGTCTTCTTTATAGTCTGCCCTCTTGCCCCTCTCCGTTCTTTTTCTGCCATGTGCCAAAAACAGGCTTGGAAACACACCGGCTGACTTCAATTTGATCCTCCACACTCGGAGGAAGAGGCCAGGCCTTTGTCCCTGGGCCCAAGTGTTCAAACTGCGCAGGTTCTCTTCAGGCCTCATTTGCATAACCCCCTGGAAGCTTGCCCACAGACCGCTGGGAAGTTAATTTGAGAGGTCAGTAACCAGGGGGCGAAGGTGACCCGAGAGGAGGATCGGCTGAGGCTGCCCACCGTAGGAGGACACGTCTACCCATCCTTGTCTGAAGCTTCGGGTCCCACCAAGGAGCAGAAGCTTGAGCCAGCCACGACTTTAAGGAGGGTGTGGGATGACGTGGCCCCGCCTGGGGTCCCAGCCAGCCTTCCCTCGCCCTGGAGTATGAGAACACCCAGAGAGGTCCCCGGACCTGGGGAGGGGCAGGGACAACTGTGTTTACCACCGGGGAGCTTGCCCAGCTCTGGTGGGTGGCACACGTGTCTTGCGTGGCCGCCCACGCCTGTAAAGCGCATCCTGGCCTTGTCACTCCTTTAACAACCACGTGGGCGGACCAATGGTGGAAGACCTCGTTCTTCTGGGGCTTCTGTGAAGGAAACGGAGCCAGAAGATGCTAAGGGGGAGAGGGAGCCCTGTACCTTCCACAGGGACCTTACCTGGAGACAGGGCCTTTCCAAAAGCCATCCGGGAGGCCACGAGGTGGCCCTAATCTAGCCCTGCTGGGGTCCTCATGAAAAGGAGAAACCGGACAGAAAGCCCAGTACAATGAATATAAGGTGAGGAGATGCAGCCGTCGGCCGGCTGAGGAGGAGAGCCTGGGCCGGCCCTAATCCCGCAGCGCCCGAAGGACGTTCTGTGCCGTCCAAAGGACACTCTGCCGCCCTCACTCTGGGACGGAGACAGGAAGTCACGGCTGTTTCAGGTCCCGGGGCTTTGTCGACACAGCCCTGGCAAATCGGCACAGAAGGGTGGTCTGTGAGGCCCTGCTCCTGAGACCCGGCGGATGGGAGCAGAGGGAAGTGGGGGCTCCCCCCTGGGGAGGAGCTCGATGCCCGCAGTCTCCCACAGAAGGCCCCGAGATCGGGCAGGGGCAAGAGGAGCAGAGGAGATGCTGGGCTCATGGCCGCGGGCCAGGCGGGGCCGGGCAGCCTTGGGTGCTGGCCCAGGTGCCCGCGCATCTCATCTCCAGACCCTCTCCTCCCTCAGAGCCCAGCACGAGCGTGGTACCCCGGCATGTGGGGGCCGGTTCCCGCCTCCCTGCGGGCTGCCCAGCACTGGCCCCCGCCAGGATCCCCTTTCCGTGGTGTGAAGGGGGGTGGATCTGAAACCCAATGCACACATGTCCAGTGCTTGGGTCTCACCCTGAGAAAGGTCTCTGAGGACCGAGGTATTCACGCAAGGGACGTGCAAGGACAGAGTTAACTGTCTCCCCAGGCCTAAGTATTCCATCTCTGCAGCGCTCTGCTAAGCTCTCTTGTCCCATTACAGAGGGAAAAAAACCCTGAGGCTCAGAGAGACTTGACCTCCCAGGGTCCTGCCACTCCCACACAAGCGGGGCCTTCCAGCGGCTCAGGGTGCCCCCAGACCCCCTTCCAAGGCTCCCATGGGGCCTTTGGCCTTTGCCTCTGTCTGGTTCCCCTGGCCCAGCAGTCAGCCCCGTGTCCCTGCTTCAGTCACTCGTCATTAGTGCTTTTCCTTTCTGTGGACGGAGCTTCTCCCAGCTCCACTCGTTTTGCAACCATCTGGCCCAGGCTTCAAGCCTCGGTCCACCCATCACAGTGCGTGGGACCCCGTGCCCTGGGCCTGCCTTCAAAGTGGAGCTGGCCTGGCTGCGGTTCAGCCCCCCGCCCAGCAGATCATACCACCACCTCGCCAGCTGCCCGCAGCAGGACCTCTCCTGTCCTAGGGGAAACTGAGGCTCACAGAGACGAAGCCACTCAGAGGAACGAGCCCCACGGGCCAGCGCCCAGGCATGCGGAACCCTGGGGACAGGGGCTTCCCTCCCTTCGCCCGGCTGCAGCCTGGAGGGGGACGGTGTTGGCGAGGTCAGGGCACACAGGCTCCCACTCAGGCTGTTGCCTGACCTCACGGGTGCCTGGTCCTGACGGCTTTTCCCACAGCCCCCGGGGGCCCACAGGTGTGGACAAAGGCCGTCCAGCCCTCCCTCGGCCTGGCATCCCAGGAATGTGCCCAGCCACCCCTACTGCCAGCCCCACCTCCGCTGGCTTGTCATGTCTGCCTTGGGCCGTCCTTTCCTCCCTGGAGCCCCTCTGTGCTGCCCAGTTCCCAGGGCCACGTTCACTGCTGATTAACCAGGGTGAGAAAGGCCCCGGGCCAGCGGGCCACAAGAGGCGGGGTTTCCCAGGGCTCCAGATCCAAAGGCTGTGACTGCTGAGGCCCTGCAAGGAAAGGGGGAGTCAGGAGCCAAGGAGGAAAGAGAGACAGCAAGGTAGAGACGACAGAGGCAGAGAGAGAGAGACAGAGACAGAGACAGAGAGAGAGTTGGCTGGGAACAGTCAAAGGCACAGACGCAGCGGAGCAGTAACAGAGAGACAAAAGCAGAGAAAGGCACAGAGACAGACGGACAGAGACACAGAGAGACAGAGAGGGATACAGGAGCATGCCAGGTGACGATGCGCATACCTGTAATCCCAGCGACTCGGGAGGCCCAGGCAGGAGGATCATGAATTCGAGGCCAGAGGCAGCCCATGCGGTTTAGTGAGCGCCAAAATACAAAAGCGGCTGGAGGTACCGCTCAGTGATAGAGCACCTGCCTAGCATGCGCAAGGCCCTGAACTCAACCCCGAGTACTGAAAAAAGCAAAACAAACAAACAAACAGGGCTAGATGGACCCAGACAGAGAGACTCTCCCACCAGATATTCTGTTCTAGCTGCAAGCTTGGCTTGGGGGTCCCTAGTGAGGAGATAGGACTTCAGTCTCTGGCATGACATGTCAGGATTTTAGGAAGGGGTCCCCAGAAGCCTTCAAGAGAGCGGTGGGTGCCTCCTCCGCAGTCCACATCAGGACCTTGGCTGATGAGGTGCCTCCTGCCCTCAACAAGTCTCAGGAGAAATAAAGAGAAACAGCCAGGCTCCGAGGGTAACAACCGTGGGGGTGCACAAGGACCCCAGAGGTGGGTCTGGGGCAGAGGAGGGCCATACCCTTCCTTGAAGGCAGGAGGTGTGGGGGGGGGGGAAGCTCCCCTCTGTTCACCTCTCCCTCCCCTGCCCTGCTGCCTGGAGACCGGGTGGCCCCCCTCTCCTCACCTAAGCCAGACCATGTGGCTGGGTGCAATGGAGAAGCTCGATGTGTAGCAGGAGGGGCCTGACCACAGGAGGCTTGTGGTTTGGGTGTAAAATGTCGCAGAGACTTCTACCCGATTTCAGAAGAAAGTTTGGGAGGCCACACGGCATGCGATGGGACTGAAGTCCCCGCAGGCGGCCTCGGAAAGGGTGAGACCCAAGGGGCGAAAGAGAAGCTGAGGCTGCCCTGGAGGTCTGAGGATGCTGGGGGCTCAGGAATATGGGCCATCTGCCCAGGAAAGCTGCAGGTTGCAGGTGGAGTCAGCCAAGAGCGTGGCCGTATGCGTTGCCACTGGGAAGGCCATGGGGCAGGGCTGAGCAAGCCCTTTGGGGCCCATCTCCCACCATCACACTCCTTGGGTGCTGGACACGGAGCTAGAGGATTTCATGTTTGCCCGGCTGGGGTTTGGTCTTGCTTTGGTCCCATCCCTTCTTCCCATTCTCCCATTCCTCCATTTGGAATGGGAATTTTTACTCTGCCATTCTAATTTAGCTCAGTTGGTAGAGCGCCGCTCTGCAGTCTCTGAGGTTGCGGGTTCGATTCCCAGCACTGCAAAAGTGGGAGAAGGATGCGGCAATCCACTTCTGAGGCAATCCCGAAACAATCAGCCGTTGAAAACCCTATGAGGGTTGCTGTGAGTCAGACACAACTGGACGGCACCTAACAACGACAACAACATTGTAAGTTGAGAGGATGTAAACTGTATTTTAATTCTTACAGAGGCTCACAGCTAAATGTTGCCTTGAGTTTCAGAAGAGACTTTGGACTTTTGAGCAATATTAAAACTGTTAAGAGTGTAGGGAGTCTCAGACATGGACTAAATGCACTTTGCATTACAAGGTGGACAGGAGCTTTGGGGGCCACAGGCTGTGTGTTGTGTTTAATTATGAAACATCCCCCCAAAAACTCATGTGCTAAAGGCTTGGTTTCAGAGTGTGGCACTAGTGAGAAATGATTGCCCAGCTTTCCCCTCAGATGCCCTACACCCAAGCCATGCACCTCCGTGAACACCTTGATTCTCCTCCCTGGACTCCTCCCCCTTCCTCCTGGCAATGACTCTCCTCAAGAGCCAAGTCGCCCCTCCTCCAGGAAGTCTTCCAGGTGTCCTAAGGGATGCCTTCTGCCTCCCTCCTTCCTCTTAGAGCCGCATAGTAGCTGAACGCTGCTCTCCCTCAAAAGACCTGCTCATGGGAGCCTAAAGAACCATCAGAGAGAGATTCTCCCAAGATAGATCAAATCATTCCGAAGTAGCGTTGCCGTGGGAACACAAGGGCCATAGTCAATTGGTGGGTGTGTAAAGAGGTTGGGGCAGGGGGAATTTCGGGAAGGCAAACTGTGCAGGATGGCACAATTGTGTTGTTGTTGTTGTTGTTGTTGTTGTTGTTTTGCTGTATTGGGGGTTGAACCCAGGGCATGGACCTTGCAAGGGCTGGACCACTGAGCTGCACCTCCAGCCCATTTTTTTTTACTTTTTGAGACAGGGTCTCTCTAAGTTACGCAGACTGCCTCTGGTTTCAAACTTGCAATCCTCCTGCCTCTGCCTCCTGAGCCGCTGGGATTACAGGTATGCGCCACCTCGCCCGGCGCACCAATTGTTTTGCTATAATAATCCTGGGTCACGGGGATTAATAACAAAGGTGTTGAAGATCAAGACCAAGGGCGGTACCAGTCCAGGGGTAAATGGTGGCTGGACAGTCGTGCTTATAGAAGGGCTCTGTGTGCAACCTGTGACAGGTCTTGCTACCAAGCCTGTGTGTGCAAGTGCGTCTCCCTCATACTACCCTGGCCTTATCTTTTTTTTTTTTTTTTTTTTTGGTTAGGTCTTGCTGTTAGCAACTCCATTTTGGTTCGGACAACTTTCATAGACCTTACTTACAGAAGGGGTCTTTGCCCATCTGATTTCATTACAGGTCTGAGGATGAGATGATCCCAGACTGGGGTGGGTCCTAAACCCCATGACAAGTGTCCTTGAATGAAGAGGAGAGGACAGAGAGAGACCCAGGCAAGGGTCTTTTGCCTAACGTTAGTGTGGAGGCCAAACAAGGGACCAGGGAGCTTGAGTGCACCTGGGATTTTGACCCCAGCTCAGGGCTCACTGTCTTCACCTCCTGCTCACCTCTAGGAGGCCCCCAAAGAACGAGACGATGTGTCGATGGAGATGGAGCTTGGAGTGATGCGTCCACAAGCCAAGAACACCAGGAGTTGCTGGCAGCCACGGGGAGGAGCATCAGACAGATTCTCTCCCAGGTCGAAAGGAACCTGCCCCGCCTACACCTTGACCTTGGGCTCAGGCCTCGGGGACAGTGAGTGAGGACGTACAATTGTCAGATCGCCAATGTGTGCTCAGGTGGACGGTGGCCCCAGGACACGGATGCCAGCTCAGATTTCCAAAAGCTGTACAGGAAGCCCCCTTGCAAGGGGAGTTGGGGCCAGAGAGGGGAGGACGGAATGCCAACTCCAGGACAGGGTGTGGGGAAGTCTTTTGAAGCATGTCAGAGAATCAGCTCCCCCTGAGAAAAGACTTCCCAGGGTGGCCGGGCCGGACCATGGCGGAACTTCTGCCTCAGGCAGAAGCAAACCGCTTCCTGTGTCCCTGCTCCTCCTCTTGAGCGGCCTCTGGGTGTCCCCCCCCCCCACTTGAAAGTGGAGGAAATGGAGGTTCAGAGTCACCTGCCAAAGGTCTCACCATTTGGAGGTGGCAGGCATGGACCTGGGAGCAGCCCAGTGATATGTTAGCGGCAATGGCACACCCGGTGGGTCACATGGCCGTGGGGACGGGTGCAAGGCTGTGCTAACAAAATGTCACAACCTCTGTGCCCATGGCCAGGGCCTCGTTCCTCCCCTGGATTCTGGGTAACTTGTGGCCGTGGCAGCTCAACAGGTGGGCATTAAAGGAAGTCACCCGCCCCTGGACTTCTCACCAGCTCTGGTGTCCAGTCAAGGCTCCCAAGGCTTCAATGGCGGTTCATCCAACGCCTCACAAATAAAACAAAAGCAGGAAGTGCACAGATGGGCCTGATGGAGATACTGATGAGGATCCAAGCCAGGCCACTATGACGAGAGGTCCCAAAGTATAGGGGGGTAAGCCAAGGCCATCGATGCCTCTGCTCTCGGGGCTCAGCGAGGCAAGCCAGGACTGACGTGGCAGCATGGGCCTGGGGACCCAGCCCCTGAGGGCTGCCCTTATCTGAGAGGTCCAACCTGACACACACTCGTCTACACCCGAGCCTGTGGAAGGGGTAGAGAAAGGAAGAGTCCACTGCCCAGATGCTGGATGCAGCCACTGCCCACCCTCCGTTCACGTAGCTGTCACATGCCACATGCCCACGTGGCTCCACTCGTGTGTTCCATGCAGACAAGAGCCCTGAAGCTCCACGGAGGACAGCTCCCAGCCCAGTGGATAGAGTGTCACGTGGACAGGCTCAGCGACGAGGAAAGCTGGGGATGGAAACTAGTCAGGCAGCACGGCCCAGCCAAACTTCTCTCTGTCCACTAAAACTGAAGTTTTCCAGTTGGGTTGCAGCAAACAGGAGAGGTGGAAATGATGTCTTAGTCTGTTTAGACTGTTACTGTAACAGGACTCCGGAGGCTGGGAAACTTATAAAGCAAAGAGGCTAACGTGTCTCTTGGCACTGGATGCTGGATGCCCGAGAGCAGGATCCCCGGATCTGCTTGGCATTTGTGAGAGCTCTGTGCCGTGTCAGACCACAGTGGGGGCACTGTGTGGCCAGACAGAGCAAGTGACAGAGCCACTTCCTTGGTAACCATGAATCCACTAACCCACAATGGATTGATCGGCCCGTGCCTGTGAGGAGAACCCTCGTGGCCGGGCACCTCTCGGTCCTGCTGGGCGGGGAATCAGGTTCCCAACACACTCAGACCATCGCCAGTTCCTTAGTGAGACGCAAACTGCCTTCATCCTTTCATTCTCTCCTGTGCATAGTGGGGCGTTTTCCAGAGGCTGCATTGTTGTTGTTGTTGTTTGTTTGTTTGTTTTATTTTTTGAGACAGTTACGCAGACTGCCTCTGGTCTCGAACTTGTGATCCTCCTGCCTCCGCCTCCCCAGCTTCTGGGATTACAGGTGTGAGCCACCATGCCCGGCTTGCGCTTTGGTTTCTAATGTGTAAATATCAAAAGATATCAAAATATCTAATGTGTAAATATCAAATATCAAAAATCTGTTTCAACAAACTATCTTCAGCATCCTCAAGCATTTTTAAGATGTAAATGGGCCCTAGGGGTGAGACCTGTACAAATGGCTGAAGCTGAAGATGAAAACAGATTTTTTTTTTTTCCAGTACTTGGGGGTTGAACCCAGGGCTTCATGCTTCCATGCTCTGCAAGTGCTGGACCACTAAGCTGCACCCCCAGCCCATTTTTTTACTTTTGGAGACAGGGTCTCCCTAAGTGACGCAGACTGCCTCTGGTCTTGAAATTGTGATCCTCCTGCCTCCGCCTCCCGAGCCGCTGGGATTACAGGCGAGCACCACTGCACCAGGCGATGAAAACAGATTTTGAGCAACTGGCAGCATGTCACGCCTTGGCACAGACCTGCGAGAGTGTCTCAGCTGGCCCTCGCCACACAGTCGTGGTTTCGCACAATGGCTTGCAAGGCCAGATTCTGGCCTTTAGATGTTTCTAACGGGATCAGGGTCCATACTGGCTGAGAAGTGACTTGGTGGAGCTCAGCCTTCTCCCTGCATTTGATTAGTCCAGCCTTGCACCCGTCCCCACGGCCATGTGACCCACTGGGTGTGACACTGCCACTAACATAAGGCCGGGCTGCTCCCAGGCCCATGCCTGCCACCTCCAAATGGTGAGACCTTTGGCAGGTGACTCCGAACCTCCATTTCCTCCACTTTCAAGTGGGGGGGGACACCCAGAGGCCGCTCAAGAGGCCGCTTAAGAGGAGGAACAGGGACACAGGAAGCGGTTTGCCTCTGCCTGAGGCAGAAGTTTCACCACGGTCCGGCAGGGCCACCCTGGGAAGTCTTTTCCAGGAGGAGTAGATTCTCCGACATGCTTCAAAAGACTTCCCCACGCCCGGTCCTGGAGTTGGCATTCCGTCCTCCCCTCTCTGGCCCCAACTCCCCTTGCAAGGGGGCTTCCTGTACAGCTTTTGGATTCTGGATTCTGCTGATCTGATTTTCCTGAGCCGGTGTTCCCCCTCCCAACACCCACGCCAGGAAGATCAGGCCCCGTCTTCAGCCACAGGATCGCTTCATCTGGGGGGGCGGGGGCCGGAAGCCGGCGCATTCACCACGCGGGAGCGTTTGTAAACGCATGCCTGCCTCATAACATCAGCAAACAGAACATGTTTTCCTACTTAACAGGAAACGCAGCCCAGTGGCTGGGCTCCCCACCAGGGCCCCAGCCCTTCCCAGCACGTGGCATATGAAGCTAGGACAAGGCCAGTGACCAAGGGGGTGACCGAGCCCTTCGGGTCTGCAGAATCCCCAACAGTGTGTGCATGTCACCCCCGCCCCCCGCTGCCCACCTCCCCAGGGGCCTTTGGCCCGGGGAACACTGCCCGCTCATGCTGGAGGGCTGCAGGCCCTTCCCCGCAACCGGAGCAGGTCTGAGACACAGGCAAACAAATGCATTTCTAACCACGCAAGTTTTCCCTGGTCACAAGATCTCGAGTGTCAACCTTGGTGGCCACAGGGAAG
>VMDO01042191.1:0-10701 GCA_007922755.1 Pedetes capensis | reverse complement strand
TCTGAAATTTAAGTTTCTCCAGTGAGAAAAGAGGAAGGAGAGGTGATGACAGAATAGAAAGGGAAGTTTCTGCCCTGGAGGCAAGAGGTAGAGACAGTGAGGTTGAATTAAAGCCACAAAGAAAGCCAAGCATGATGGCACACTCCTGTAATCCCAGCACATGGGAGGCTGAGGCAAGAAGATTGTATGAGGCTAGCACAGGCCTGGGCTACATAGTGAGACCTTGTCTCAAAATCCCAGAGACACAGGAGGCTGGGTTCAACCCCCAGTACTGGAGGAAAAAAAAAAAAACCACAAAGAGAAAAGACAAAGGCATCTCCCCCTCTCCCATCACGCACACAAAGCATGCTAGATGCAGGCAAGTCCTCAGAAAAAGCCAGCAGCTGCACAGGCCACTTTTCCTGCTGCCTTCTGTTAGGGTCAGCAGCCTCTGAGAGCTGTTTTCAGCTCTTCAGTGCTAAGAGAGCCTTGGAGGCCCCAGAGAGAGCTGGAAGAGGCAGAGTTCAGCTACAGCCAGGTTCCTGCCCCCCAGACCTAGGTGTTCTCCACCGCCCTATGACCGAATATATTGCCCTGTCTTCCTTGGATTTTTCCTGTGATTCATGCATACTCTGCAGTGAAACTGGCAGAGAGAGATCCTGCAGAGACTGGTAATTTCTCACCATGGGTGGCACTGAGGCCTCCCTGTTCCCTGGAGGAGGGAAATGAAGAGTTGATTAAGTACTTGAAACATCCCTGCTTGTGGATCATTTATTAAGTGCCTCGTCCATCTCTCAGGCATTAGAACAGACATTTGGTTCGCTAATCCAATTTGGCAAGCCTCTCCCAGGCGGCCTGCGCTCACTGCTGGGCGCCATTTTGTTTGATGTGTGGAGAATCGATGCAGGCCCCTCCACCGCGCTCACCGCTGCTGGATGACTTACTAAGGAAACCTGGCCTCCCACTGATGTTCTGTCATCAAGGGAGCGACCTCCCTGATCCAACTAGCTTAGAGGCCCTAGTGATGACCCGGTCACTCCCCAGGTTCTCTCAGCATCACATCAGGAGCTGAATAAATCTGCATAAGCAGGTGTGGGCTGTGAAATTTTCACTCCTTGAAGTGAAGTGCTACCTGTGCTACACTGTCCCCTCAGCAGGAGAAACCTATAAAGACGCGTGGGACACACACACACACACACACACACACTCCAGCTTCTTGCATGAAAACCAACAATGATGACATTGTCAGTTTGCTATGTGATGTCCCTTTGTTGGCTGTGGTATTACTGCTCAGTGTATCTGTTTCTTTCAGCCAATAAGAGCTCTGTGAGTTGTTGGGTTTCTCTTTGCCTGGACCACCAGGTAGCTCAGATCTAAATGCAAGTCTGGTTCTAGATGCATATGTTTTCCTATATGCTCAGTGCAGTTTCTCATCTGTTTGTTTGTTTGTTTGTTTTTGGTAATGAGTAGTTGAGCCTACTCAGTACCTTTTGCATGCTTTTAGCAAGCGCTCAAACCCTAAGCCATACTCCCAGCCCATTTTTTATTTTGTATGTTGAGACAGGGTCTCGCTAAGTTACACAGGCTGCCTCCCGCCTTGAACTTGTGATCCTCCTGCCTCCGCCTCCCAAGTCACTGGGATTAACAATATGCACCACAGTGCCCACCTTCTCACCTTCTTTTTAATAAATATTTAAACTACTGTATCATGATTTCTTTAAAAAAAAAAAAAAAAGACTGTGAATTTATCATTCTTCCCTGAAAACTTGCCCTAAGCTGTTGGAAGTTTCCTTCTTTCCTTACTATAGAAAATATACTCTTGAGAAAGGAAAATAAAGTGGCCTTCACAGTATCCATTCTTCACGAGGCACAGCCAAGGTTTGCCTTTTGCGTCCAGGCCTTCCTCCTCCTCTTAGTCCAGGTGGTCTGGGCTCTGCCCCACTTTCTGGCCCGGCAGTGGACATGGCACTCCTTGGGTCATGGTGATTGGGTGGCTGTGACACCGTAACATATGACAGTCCAGTCTGAGCAAACATCAGAACTCTTGCTAGGAAGCTGGGCAGAGATTCTTGAGTCATTCCACTGGGTTTGCATGTAGAAGGGTCTAGGCTCAAGGGCTATTGGAAGCCATTTTGCGATCAAAGCAGAAAGGCCTGTCTAAGAATGAGTCAAGCTTGATGAGGAGGAAATGAAAGGCAGAGACAGAAGAGCATCCTGACAACATTATTCCTGAAGCTGAACCAACCCCTGGACTGTGCTGGGACATGAGCCAACACGATGACTTTGGGTCAGGTTCCCAGTGACTTGCAGCCGAAAGAGCCCTGAGAGGTTCTGGGGATCAGGGAGATTGTCCTCTGCACCTATGCCTCCATGTCACCCTCTCCCAAGAAGACCACAAGTGTCCCTGTGGCCAGTCCTGTGGCTCCCCTCTCTCCAATGAGAGGCAAGGACAGCCATAGAGGCACTCGGGGCCTCCTTATGGTTTTTGTTTGTTTGTTTGTATTGTTTTGTGGGACTGCAGGGCAAGTACTGCAGGGCTGAACCCAGGGGCTTGTGGATACTTTGCAAGTGCTCTACCACTGAGCTGTACTCCCAGCCCTATTTTTAAAACATTTTTTCTTGAGATAGGGTCTTGCTACTTTAGGCAGGCTGCTTCTGGCCTTGAACTTTGCCTGCTGAGTTGCTGGGATTACAGATATGCACTACCATGCCCAGCTTCTTTAGAGTTTTGCTACAAGAGTTGTCAGCACTTGGCTGACTACCCTTAGGCTGTTGACCACTGATGGCTTCCTGGTCTACCAGAGCCTGGCCTCTCTGGCGCCCCCGCCTGGCTGTCCCCGGTACCTCAGCCTCCGCAAGTCCTTGGCTTGGTTTACAGCAGCTTTTAGGTGCACAACATTGCTCTTCTCAGTCACACTCTGCCACCATCCAATTGATCACTGAATCCAGGCAGACAGCTACCAGATGTCCTGGGAACCCACTCAACTTCTAGTTTCCATGGCTGCTGCTTCCATTCAGGGTGAACACTGGTTCCCACACTGAAACCTCTCTGAGCAGCAGGGACACAGTCACAGCAGAACCCCATCTGGCATCCAGGCACACCCTTCTGGGGTGCACGCCCTTTCCCTTTGCAGGACTGTGTGCAGAGGGAGTGGTTCCTCCCAGGAGGGTTTCCTGTAATGACAGCAAGCTGCTCACCCCCCCAGGCTGCAGGGTGGGAGACACTAGACTTCTGGTAACTCCAGCTCCCTTGGAGGAGGCTAAGCAAGAGTTCCATATCACTGCTTATTAAGATAGCCTAATTATAAGCATTAAAGCCAGGGAGAAGGAATCCTTGGAAGAAACCCAAACAAGCCAACGTGTAAACTTCTTGTTCAAATTTGGCCCCTGAGGCCTTCGGATGTGGCTCAGTGGTGGAGCACTTGCCTAGCATGCACCAGGCCCTGGGTTCCATCCTGGCACTGCCAAGAAAGAAGGAAAGAAATACCTCCCACTCTAACCTTTCTATCATCCATTGATTCAGAATCTAGTCCTGCTCTTATCACCATACTTCACTAGAACACATCTTTCAGGCCAGCCAGAACATTGGTTTTGGGCTCTAACATTTTTACCTTTGATGTTCCTGTTAACTGGGGCATCTTCTCACACCATGCTGATTAGGTGCCCAGTGTGGCTTTCACTTGCCAATCTCTCTAACTCCACAGGATGAAGAACAGAACAGTGGGAAAGGAGAATGAGGTAGCTAGGTCCCCCTCCTGCTACCGATGTTCTCCTTCCCCATCAAAAGACCAAAGAGAGGGAGGAGCCAGCTCCTCAGCAAGGGCAAGATGGCCCTGTTCCCTGGCCTCCTAGTAGGAGCTGACTTCTTACCTGATTTATTTACCACCCCGGTCCTCTCCTCATCTTTCTGATTAATAGTTTAATTGGGAGGTCTGAGAAATTTACATCCAATGGTTACCATAGCAACTAGCTCTCTTGCACAGGATCCCATAGAAAATGCATTTGGGGCCTTCGGAAGGAGCTGGATTTACAAGGACCTCAGCTTATACCAGGGCAGAATGGGCAGGAAGATGTTCCACTGATACGAATGAGAATTATGAGCAGGGATATGAAATGCTCTCATCACACTGTAAATTGAGAAGAACAATTGGAGTGCCTTCCCTTCCCCCTTTTCTTTGTCTTTCCTTCACTGGGCACCCTGCCCATCAATATGCTCTCCCAGGTCCTTGAAAGACTCATTCTCCAAAGGACAAAAGCAGGAGTAGTGGGTAGAAGTCACCCCAGACTCATTTCCTTTCAACAAAAGGAAGAATCTATAGCAGGCAGAACCAGCAGAAGATGCCATTAACGGCACCGGGCGGTAGTGATCTCTGTCACTGGAGGTGTGAGATCAGGGCTTATGGGGGCTCTAGACTGGACTGTACAGAGGACAGGTGAGGGGTGGCTTGTGTGGAGTCTCTGGGTCCCTTCCACCCAGGGAAGGGGCAGCTGAACTGAGGTGACTTGTGAGAGAAGTTTTCACGTCTTCTACCTAAGCAGAATCTCAGATTTGGGCACTTAAGTCCCTTGAGTCCCTGGGACATCATTGTGTCCTCATAAATGCAATGCCTAGCCTACTGCCTAGCCCATACATGAATGAATTCCTCAGGGTTTTATTAAGTGTGTGGACACAATCTACTAACTGTTCACGTGTTCTTTGATTATGACAATAAAAGCATATTTTTTAAAGTGTGGTCAAGTAACAGCCTGAATAGGGAATGGGAAAACATGGCATTGCTTGTAAAACCGCATCCCAAATGCAAGAGCCGTTCCCTGATTACAGTCTAGGCATAAAAGTATTTGTCTTTTACAAATCATGTGGAAATGACAAGGAGGATGTATGATGTAGGAGATAGCTCTGCTGAAAGCGACAGAAAAGCTCTTCTCGGGAAAGCCCCATAACCTCTCTGTGCCTCCACCTTCTCATGGATGCAACGGGAGCACTTAGTGGCCAACTGGTATTCACTCCCAGCCTGCCTGACTGCTGGGCAGAGACTCAGTTGAAGACTGTGTGTGGTAATAGATTAGCAATGTCTGCCCCGAGCACCAGCAGAAAGGAGGGCCACATATTTGCCATCCCTGGATGAAGTGATCTCAAAGAGCCCGAAAGGCTCAAGGTTCCAGACTTGATGATCCTAGGGCATCCTAGTCATTCTCTGACTTCAGCCTCCTTGGTCATTCTTTACCCCAAGCCTGTAAAATTCTGAGGAAGCTGTGACTTTGTAACTTCAGAATCACACTCCATTGTCTGTTTTAAATAGGTCGATCTGTGTACACCAGCTCAGAGCTGCCCAGAAGCAGGAAGGTGTCCAGGCTGGTTTGTCAATGACACAGATTGGTGGAGAGATGCTGGATGCAGATGCCAGGCCTGCAACACCTGTGGTAGAGCAAGGTGGACCAGGGGCTGCTGCAGGCTTTTGAAGTAGAACAGTGGATGAGCTGCTGGAGGAGTGGCTGGGGTTGGTCCTGCCAGGTTTATCCTAGGCACAGAGCTGTGCTGAGGGGTGAGACTGCTCTTGGGAAGCAGAGGCTGCACTGCCTAAGAGAGAAAAGACCTGGGTAGGTCTTGTCAGGTCAAACCCCTCAATTATTTTCTCCACTCTCCCTTCTCCCCACAAGGTCCTGGTTACACTGGTCTCTGCACTGTCTCCTTGGACCACAGGCTTTCTTTGCACTGTGCCTTTGCCAGTGGTGTTCAGGGCTCCTGCTGTGTACTCTTCTACCCAGCAGACCGCTACTCGCACTTCAAGATCCACCCTCAAAGTAATGATGCCTTCCTAAGCCTCTGGACCACACAGACTCCTGCACCCCTTACCTGCTTTTCTGTGTCTAGACTGTGAATGCTGGGGACTTCTTAATAAATCCTTACTTTCCTTGGCTCTAGGTAAGGCTGGCCCAGCAGAGTTAAACATCCTAGAACACAGACATTTAGTGAGAGAATCATCAGTTCTTTAATGAGAGCAGAAAACCGTTTCAGCAAAACCTCTTACTTGAGGGTATAGAATGGGCTTCTTTGGACCATCCACAGGTTTCTTGTAGGGGCTGGATTGGGGTGCAGTGGTCATTAGGGCCTTGGGCTGAGCCTGACCTCAGGAAAGAACTCATATTTAGTATTCTGATATTATCAGAAGAGAGGCTATATGCCCCAATTCAGAGGTACACTGACTAGATCAAAGTAGAAAATCTTTGCCAAAACAAAATTACATTTGCATTCTTTTGTTTCTGAACCCTACCACTTTAGTACACTGTACATTAGCGTGCTTTTAAGATAAATGCTATAATTATCTTGTGATTAGCAATTGTATCACATTACCTTTTTCATTGGTATGAAAAGTCATCATTTGATCAATATAATATTTCATAGTTTTGGTCATTGTTTCTTCTTAGCTTGTGTTGTTAGTATATAAGACACCTCAAAAATTGGAAGTGACCCGGGCTTCTCTCAGCCTCTGACAGGCTCCTCTTGCCAAGGATTATGTTTGTATGAAATCCTACACAGTAGCTATATGATCTTAGACAAATTGCTTAAAGTGGACCCCCAGCCTCAGTTTCCCCATCTATTCTTCTACAATATGGTGAAAATAACTCTAACTTGCCAAATTTCAAAGATGAAGTAAGGTGACGAAGGTGCAGAATGTAGCAATGTTTCAGATACATAAGGTTTCAGGTACAGTTTTGGGTATAGTTTCAGGTATGCAGCAAGTGCCCAGTAATTAGTAACTATGATTATTTTATTCAAATCCCAGAGTATTTCTATCAGTTTGGTCCAGAATACTCACAGGTTATT
This sequence comes from Pedetes capensis, assembly GCA_007922755.1. Lineage (NCBI taxonomy): Eukaryota > Metazoa > Chordata > Mammalia > Rodentia > Pedetidae > Pedetes > Pedetes capensis. The sequence goes on along the minus strand of VMDO01042191.1, from coordinate 3,896 downwards.
TCGCACTGTAACAGATCACTCTAAAATTCAGTGGCTTAAACTGACAGCCAAGAATTTGCTTCAAGATCCTCCAGGTTGGCTGCCTGCGTTGGGCTCTGCAGGCAGGGGTATGGACTCAGCCGGGGTTCCTCGTGCTTTCCTAGGTGAGGCCGAGCTCGGTCAGCTATAGACTGGGTCTGCTGATTTCAGCTGAGCTCTTTCCTTTGTTCAGGGCTTGGGCTGTTGGGGCCGATTCATTCACTCTCATCCTCAAGCAGTGCAGCCTGGGCTTGTTCACATGGTGCAGACAAGGTCACAAGAGAGCAAGTTGCAGGTGTGAGGCCAGTTCAGGCTGAGGACTAGCATGATGTCACCTCTGGCATATTCTTTTGGCCAAAACTAGTCATGGAGAAGGTGAAATAGATTCTACTCTTGGTAGGCAGAGCTATAAAGACATCTGCAAAGCAGCATAGACCCAGGCAGGGAAACAACTGTGGCCATATTTGCCAACAGTCTACAATTCCTCCTTTGTAAACACGAAATAGTACCTTGAGTTTATTCCCTGGTGTCCGAGTGAGAAACTTGGGATGAATTCTCTTCTTTTCCCCTCTTTGGTTCAAGCCTATTCTTAGATCTAGTCTAATAAATTTCACACCTGGGTTACTCCCTGGCTAATCAACACATTGTTCTTATTGATGCCTGGGACAAATGCTGAGGCAGCTTGGATCTGGAGTTCTGTTACCTCCAAGCACAATAATTGTTAATTACTTGCTTTGTTTGGTTCTTTTGGATTTGCCAATAGTCAATTACCTATGTTAGATTTTCTTGTGATCAGTGGGGCTTACCCACTATTGCAGCTCAGGTCCAGATATTGTCTCAAAGATATCTTTTCCAAGAGAGTTAAAGAAAACTCTTGTTTACTAGTTTATTGAATATAAGTCTTTACCTGCTTATTCCAAAGGCTTCTTATTCACTGCTGCAAACTCCAAAGTGCTGGGGCTGAGCTCTTAGAATCAAACTAAAGGCTAAAGATAAGCCTCACCCTTCACTGGATTTGGCTAAACTCTAGGACATGAACTAGAAGAATAGAGTGCATTGCCAGAGCCTGGAGCACTCATCTTGCTCTGGCCTGGCTCTCTGAAACTGCCTTGTCTCTTCTAATCTACCCTTCACACTACCACCAAGTGACATAACATGGTGATCTGAACATGTCGCTTGCAGTAGAGAATAGATGGGCCCAGCACTTCATTCCCCTGCAGCTGTGCCTGTCATTGCCCGACTTTGCAGGTGTGCTCCTCAGTTCCCTCTCCCTGAATCTGAAGGAGGCCACGTTACTCCCTGTGGTCAAGAGAATGAGATGGGAGGTAACATTGAGCCTGTTCCTAGTCCAGGCCTCAAGGCACCTGGCATGTTTCTTCTTGAGCTATTGTGCCTCTGCCATTGCACTGGACAAGATATACACAGGTTGGCCTGGGGGTCCCTCAGGAAGATGAGAAGAGCCAAACCATCTCAGGAAAGCCCAGCCCAAATCAGCAGACCCCCAGCCCAGGCCAGATGCATAAACTTGAGTGGCCAGCTGATGAGATAACGAGGCAGTGTGAGTGGCCTGGACCCTCAGAGCCCTGCAGCTGGGTGCCTTTGGCTTCTCCAAGGCCTCACTTCACTGGCTTCCTCCTTTCAGAGAGTTACACATATGAGCAGTCTAGCAGCCACGAGGTTAGCTGGAGGCATGTTGCTATACCCTTGTGTGATAGAATTTGACCCTAGATACTGTTGTGTGTAGCCTGGTTCCCAGATGGGGGGCAAATCCCACACTTTGTCACTGGCAGAAACTTGTCTTTTAAGGAACATTTGCAAAAATGTTATTGGGCTATGGAAGCAGAAATGCTAAACACTTCATTCTTGGCTCCCACTGCGTAGAAAGGAAGGGCTTGCCAGGGCCTCTCTCTGCATGGGGCCTCTCCCTTGCCAGTTGCCTCTGCATGCTATGGAGCTCTTTAAAACGATTTAAACATCTGAGTGTGGCGGTTTGGGCTTTTTAAACATTAACTTTCCTCAATTATAAAACCAATCCACATTTCTGTTGTGTGACCCCATGCTACTCTGTATTGGCTTCTTTGGGCTCTTTGCACATCATCTGTGATTGTCTAGTGGCCCCACCTGGGCCACTGTCTCCAGAGGGCAGAGATTTGGTTTGTTCAGTTCACTGAGATATCCCCAAGGCTAGATCTGGGCTTGGCACTGAGGAGGCATCTCACGGACATTGTTGCAATAATCAAGTTGTGAAGATTCAGGCAACAAGATGCTACGCTTACCCACTATCCCAACAACCAGAGGAACCATAGCGAACTACTGCTAGCCACTGCTAACCTGTTAGCTGTTTTCCTTCCACGCTGTCTCCATGCATAAATGTATTCTATAGTTCTGAGCATAGCTGTTATGGTTTGGATCTAACTGTCCCCCCAGTGGTTCATGCTGTTGGGTCACCAGATGGTGGCGCTGTCCTGGGAGGTTGTGAGCCTTTGGGAGGCAGATTTTAGCTTTGTGGAAGTGATATCACTGGGGGGTGGGTCTTCGAAGCTCCCCTACCCACACCTTGCCACCTGAGGCTCAGGTCTTTCTCTGTTCCAGGTCTGCGGTGCCATGCTGCTGCCATCATGCCTGCCCTGCCACCACTGTGAGCTTCCTATAAACCTCTTTCCCCATAGGTTAGTTTCAGTTGCTTTTTCCCTACAGCAATGACTGGTGAAAAATACAACAGCATTCCATTCCAGATTGTTAAAATTCTTCATAGATAATATTTTTCATTCCCCATCTATATTAGCTTTCCATCACTATAATGAAATACTAGAGGCACTTTACTTATAAAAAGAAAACACTTATTTTGGCTCATGATTCCAGAGGTTCCAGTTCAAGATGAGGCAGCCACATGCCTTGGGCCTTGGTTCATGGTGGCACATCATGGCAGGAGTCCATGGGAGAGCAAACTTTTTACATCATGAGCCAGGAAGCAAAAAAAGTAAAGAAGACAGTCCCATGTCCCACAATCTACTTTAGGGCCATGGACCCCAGTTACTTTAGGAACTCTCATATCTTCAACCCATGGACCTTTGGGGGACACTCATCTAAACCACAGCACCATAATATGGAGGCATCCTAGGGCTGAATATGTGTGTTGTATCCAATTTTTCATAATTCTTTAGGAATAAGTATCTGGGTGAGGAAGGCATCCTTTCCCATCAGGTTCTGCTTATTTTCAAAGGATTTTGTTAGGATAGACTTCTGAAAGGGGTTAAAATATCTGAACATTTGAAAACTCATGGTAGCTGGGTGTGGTGGCACATGCCCATAACTCAGCACTCAAGAGATGGAGGTAGGAGGATGGTGAGTTCCAGACCAGTGTGGGTTACATAGTGAGTTGCAGGCAAATCTGGGCTATGACACCTGTCTCAAAAACTGAACCAAAACAAATCAAGACAAAAAACCCTAAAACTCCTGGTACATTTTGTTGTCCTTGTTATCCAGATAGGTTAGACCAGTGTTCTCTTTGGTAGGTTGGCATCAGAGTGAGCTAAAAGCACAGGGAAGCTCTGGAGTAGTGGCAAAGCACCATTATTGTTGTTGTTGTTGTTAGGTGCCGTTGAGTCGAGTCCAACTCATAGCGACCCTATGTACAGCAAATCGAAACACTTGCCGATTCTGTGCCAGGCAAACCATTTTATTTATGTTTAAGCCCATTGTTGCAGACACTGTGTCAATCCATCTGGTGGAGGGTTTTCCTCTTTTGCGTTGACCTGCCACTCTTCCAAACATGATGTCCTTCTCCAGGGATTGTTCTCTCCTGACTACATGTCTGAAATATGTAAGACGCAGTCTGGCCATTTTTGCTTCCAAGGAGCACTCTGGTTGTACTTCTT
>VMDO01042190.1:0-10700 GCA_007922755.1 Pedetes capensis | reverse complement strand
CTTTTATAATTACAAGATAACTTTTATCAGTGTCCTCATTCTTGTGTATGTGTGGATTTATATTGCTGAATGAGTTTACTTACTTTCATCCTAAAAAAAAAAAACCTTCATTTTTACTTCTGGCAAGGTGATGTAACCACAACAAATTCTCTCATATTTTGATTGCCTATGAATATCATCATGCCACCTTAATTTTTAAAAATAATTTTACTGGTTGAAAAATTCTTGCTTGGTGGTTTTTCTTCCTCAGCACTTAAAAAACGTCATTGCCCTAAACTCCGTCCTCCTTTTCATGAGGAAAAGTGAGCTGTTAATTGAGTGGGTTTACCTTATGTGTGGAGCTGGTATGTAGTTCAGTTGGTAGAGCACTGTTCTGCAGTCTCTGAGGTCCCAGCACCACAAAAAAAATGGGAGAACTTCGCAATCCACTCCCAATGCAATCCCGAAACAATCAACCATTGAAAACCCTATGAGGGTGGCTATGAGTCAGATACCCAACAATTACAACCTTATGTGTGAGAAGTCCCTCATTCTTGCTGTTTTCAATGTCCCCCCCTCTCTTCCTCTCTCTTCTTTCTCTCTTTCTCTTTGGATTTTCATTTCTTTATTTTTCATGTGCTTTGATATAGGTGTTTCTGCACTTACACCCCTTAGAGTTTGCTGAGCTTCAATGGGTAGATTAATACTCTCCAGTAAATTTGAGAAATGTTTATCCACGATTTATTTGGATATTTGTTAATAAAGTTTCACTTTCTCCTCCTATTTTGACATTTCTACTTTTTGTATTTAGTGTGTTTAAAGGTACTCCGCAATTCTCTGAAGCTTCATTCATTTAAGTGTCTTCAATTTTGTTTCTGCTCTTTGGATTATCCAATATCTATCAATCCATTTTAACTATTGAAATTATTGTTTTCCTATTTTAAATCTACTATTGTCCTTCTGCAATGAATTTTTCACTTTTGTAATTGTAGTTTTAACTTCTCAGATACCATTTTGGTTCATTTAAAAATAATATCTATCTCTAGGTTAATATCCTTTGATACTTCCTTCTTACTTCCCTAGAGATTTCTAATATCATTTCCTTTAGTTACCTGAAGATATTATAATGACTACATTGAAGTAGTTTTCTGTCAAATATGACTTCTAGTTACCATCACTGGCAGTGTCTGATTTTTCTCTTGTATTTGATTCATGTCTTTTCTTTATATATCTCATAATTTTTTGTAGAAAACTGGAGACATTACCTAATATAGTGATTCTGGATATTGATTCCCTTTTCCAACCTCAGGTGCTTTTTCGTTTGTTTGTTTGTTTGTTTACTTACTTTGCAAAGTGGTTGGGCTATTTTAGTAAATTGAATTTTCTCACATTGTGTGGAGATTTTTGTGTCACTTTACAGAGTGTGCAGCCTTGTGAATGTATTCCCAGTCACCTAAGGATATGGCTGGTGTTTTATAGGGCCCTTTATGTCTCACTCCTTCATCAATCTGTAAACTATTTTGTATATTTGTGATTAATACTCTGTCTTTTAGTTTTCATTATTAGCTGGTGAATTGATTTATTGCTTTTGACAACACTAATCCATAAATTGCCTAACAGTCTGCTCTACTTAAATTTGGGTAGGTGTAGTGTTTGAGCTCAGTGTATCAGTGAGGTCACAGTTGCTATACCAGAGAAACCAACCCAAAGAGACTTATGGAGGAAACAGTTTATTGGTAGCTCACAAATAGAAGAGTAGTCCATAATGGCAGTGGAACAGGCATGACAGGAGCAGATGTCAGGGCACATAGCAGATGATCTTACATCTTTGAGAGAGGGAATGAGAGAGAGCAAGAGCGAGAGTGAGAGCGAGAGAGAAAGAGAGAGAGAGAGAGAGAGAGAGAGAGAGGAGCTGCAAGTCTGGAGTACAAAACCTTCAAAGGCCCACCACCAGGGACTCACTTGCACTGAACTAGATCCATCTCCCAAAGTTCTACAATCTCCCAGTACTGTGTCATCAGCTGGGGACAAAATGACACTGGGGACAATATGACAAAGCACGTGGCCTTTGGGAGACACTATATTCAACCATAACAGTCAGTACTGGAGATTTTTATCGTGTGTGTATGAGGGGTGTATGTCCTACTGGGGGGTTGAACATATGGCCTTGTGTATGCTTTGCAAGCATTCTCCCACTGAGCTGCACTGCCAATCCCTTTTTTATTTTCTGTCTTGAGAAGGGTCTCACTAAGTTATGTAGGCAGCCTCTGGCCTCAAACTTGTGAATCCCCCTGCCCTAGCCTCCTGATTTTCTGCAGTTACAGGTGTGTATCACCATGTCCAGTAAAGTTAGTTCTTCTCCAATGAGAACTCTTAGCTATCTCTTTCCCTCTAGAGAACTAATTTTTTACAGCAAATTAGTTGGTTATTGTTAAGTTTGTTTCTAAAAATGAAGAGAAGCTATTATTTTAGAGTACCTTTTGACTTGATCTGCTCCATACTTTTTTATATAAATTAAGTAGTTTTGGGGAGATCCCTGAATCTCTGTTTTAATATTTGACTGTCTCTTACTTTAAGAAAGCTCTCTGATCCACAACTCAGGAAATCAGCAAGGTAGTAGCCTCTGTTCATCTTATGTTGTCTCCCCCGTATGCAATATTTTCTTTACCAGATATCTAGGATGAAGACATGGAAGATACGGGTATTAACAACATGATATGCCTGGGTAAGTATCCTTGTCCTATAAGTAGTAGTTGAGTGGAAGAAGAGAGCCTCTGCCCTCTTGGTCACAAATGGCAAGTATTTGCCTCTTCACCTTGGAGTTGGAGAGGATTTTAAATGCTGTCATTCTGCTCCACCTGGTCAGATATGTTAACCTTTGATACTAAGCTTGATTCATCATCTTAGTCATACCTGGTAAGGGTTGAGGTTACATCAAACTGACCTGGGACCATAGAAGGACGTGATTATGGTTGAAATGTCATACATTAATGCTGTTCTTATTGAGTTATTGTTGATAATTTTGAATTACTTTTCTTTATTTCACGTATGTCTTTAGCACAATTTCTAGACATTTTAAAAGATAACATTTTATCAAGAGTTTCTTGCTTTCCTATAGATTTGGTCTGTCATAGGATATTAAATTGGTCCTTACCTCCCAGTTACAAAGAATTTAACATGGTACTATGAGCCCTAAGGAGCCATGGAGAGCAATTAGATTCAGTAAAGCAGGCTTTACTAAAACAAAGAAAAAGATAGGGTAAAAATATTGAGAAAGAATCTGTCTGGGGAAGACCATAGTGCAGGCTTCTCAAGAGACAGTCAGTACTTTAGTTGGTGGTCATGGCTTCTTTTATACTGGTCTTCTCAAGGTGGTTGTTGTTCAGACCTTCCTGGAGACATGAGATAATGTCAGAGTGAAAGCAATCACAGTTATTTACAATGGGCTTGCCTATTGTTAGCAGGCATTTTGCTCTCATGAATCTTGATTTTGTGGTGAAATTCAAAGGACATTTTTGCCACTCTTGCATGAGTTAATAGTTTTGTTTTGTATGGGGGAAAATAGTTTGAGTTAAGTCTTAGTCACCTTTGCCTCCATCCCCTGCTGCTCATATCTAGCTGCTACCTAACAGGTCCACAAAGCTATACATGACATCATCCTAGATAAAGAACTTAGTCATAAATCTTCACTTCTCTCCTAAAAACATTTTTTTTCTTTTCAGGATCCATCTAGAATGTCAAATTGCATTCAGTTCTCTCATTTTCTCACACTTATCTTAGCTGCAGCAAATTGTCAATTCCCTAGTATGAATGACCTTGGCTGTGTGAGTTGTGTTGGCCAGATATATTACAGGATTGCCATCTATTATAATTGGTTGATATTCTTCTCATTAATATACTGGGGTTTGGAACTTTGAGGAAGAAGAAAATAGAGGTAGAGTTCCATTTTCATCGTGTGCTATCATATTTTACACACCACAGAATAATAAGGTGGTAGACATTTTTCTTTCAACATCATAAATATTTCAATTCATTCTTTTCTTGCTTACAGAATTGCTTACAAGTAGTCCAATTTAATAGTTCTCATTATTCCTCTGTGTTTTAGCTAGGTCTTCTTTGCCATATTTGTCATGGTCTTTGGTTTTCTACAGCTTGAATACGTGTCCAGCTCTACATTTTTGTGATATTTATCCCTATTGTTATTCTCTAAGGTTGCTAAAACTATGGTTCATGTCTCATCAGTTTTAGTAAATTAGCCATTTTTACTGCAAATGGTTCTTCTCCTTTGCTCTATCTCCTACTTTTATTCCAATGATGAATGTTTCATGTTTTGCAACAGTCACACAATTTTTAGATGTATGTTTCTGGTTTTTCATTTTTTGTTCTTTTATCTTTTCAGCTTGAGGACTTTCTATTGATATATATTTACACTCACTTCTTTTTCCTCAATACTGTACAGTATGTTGATGAACAAACTAAAGGCATTATTCTTCTTGTTTTCATTAGCCATTTGATTTTGATACTTTCATAGAGATTTAGCCTCTGTGCTTACATTTCCATCTGTTGTTGAATGCATACCATATTTTCCACTCCAGCTTTTAACATATTATTCATAGTTATTTTAAATTTCTTATCTGACATTTAAAAATATGTGTCATATCTGAGTCAGTTGTGATATTTATTTTGTATTTTTAGAGTGTATATTCTCTTGTCTGTTAGTATAATTCGTGATTTTTGTTAAAATTGGATGTGATACCTTGGGTGGTAGAAACTGAGTTAAATAGGTTTTAATGTGACATTTTATGCCTAGGACTTATGCTTGCTTAATGTTCACTGTAACTCTTGTGCTAGAAGTTTAAATTGTCTCTACTGACTTTATCTTTGTTTCTCCTGCTTTGGGTTTTCTAAACTGCAGTCAATGTTTTATAGCTTTTGCAGCTATAATTTTCTTTGAACATACAGTAGTCATGTAAGTGTGGCGGTGAAGTATAAAGAAAAGAGAGTATTCTTTAATATGTTGGTTACATCTCAGTCTCTTAGTAAGTCTGTCCCTGGGCTGTGATAAGACAGGAAGAACAGAGTGGCCTGGAGTTGGATAATTACCCTTATATCAGGTTGGATAAAGCTCTAGTAACATTTTCCTTATAGATTAGGCTTTTATTTTGGAGAACACTACAGAAACACATCAAAACAGATACTTTCTTATTCCCAGCATGATAAAGAGAATAATTTTTTCTTGGATGTTCATCATGAGAGCCTAGTGAGGTTACAGGTAGTAAAAATTATGAAACTTTTTAGATGTCCCTGATATTGATCCCAGGATTTTCTTGCTCTCAGCATTTTTTTCTACATTCAAACCACAACAATTCTCAAAAAATAGCACTTAAATTTTCCTAAATATTCTAGCTACTATGACATCGCCTCCAGATAAGTGGATCTCAGTTTTGATTCATTGTAGCTTACACCTCCAGACTTCAGGATGACAGTTTTCCTTGCGATGCCAATTATTGAAGGGCCCAAATGAAGTTGCTGATTTTAGTTTGTTTAGCTTTTGATTTTTATAAGTGTAGGAGTTATAATATTCAAACTCTTCATATTTTGAAAGTAGAATATAAAGTCTTCATAGTTTTTAATATAATATGCATAATAATAGCCCAATAACTTGACTGAGTTAAAAACAAGTCCTGAGTGGTCAAATTTGAAACAATTTAAATATTGCTTTAATTTTAACTTGAAATATGCTGTTTTAAATGACTATAATCTGCTATTATTTTGTTGTAGTTAATGGTATAATGAATTGTTAATTTAAAAAAAAAACATTATATTTAGGCCAGCTGCAGTGGCTTCTGCTGGTAATCCTGGTGACTCAGGAGACAAGGGCAAGAAGTTTGCAGGTTTGAGGCCAAAGGAAGTCTGCATAATTCAGTGATACCTTGTCTAAAGATAAAAATTAAAAAATGGGCCAAGGGTACAGCCCAGTGGCAGAGCACTTGTAAAGTATGTACAAGGTCCTGAGTTCAAACAAACCATATATATATATATATATATATATATATATATATATATATATATATAACAATTAAAGTCATTTCTATTTAATGATGTATTAGTCCCAATGAGGATCAGAATTTGAATCTATTTAATAATAATTATTTTTGGTATTGAGGAAAATATGATTTTTATGTCAGGCAAAAATAATACCTCAAGGATAACAAAGCTGAGTATTTAATAAGTATTTGTTATAGGTCAGTATTTTAAGGAAATATGCATAATTGAGAACAATTGGAACATTTCTTTTAATATGCCTAGTGAACAAAACTATGGTTGATACATTCTACAGCAATTTATCTAAGATATTTCTTAATTTTTGAAAAAAGTTTCATTCAAATATTGCCATGTCTCACTGTGAACACATGAAGCTTATTTTATATTGAGTAAATTATAGTTAGTACTGCTCTTGAGATTTTCTTACTGTGGGTAGAGTTGGATTTGAATGCTCTTTTGGAGGACTTATTATGTTTCTCTTTTATGTAATAGTAATATGTTTCCTATTTAGAAACCAAGCAGAAAATATTTTTTTCACCAAAAATTATCTAAACATCCCTCCCATTTTTTTACTCCTAAGGGAGAATACTTGTCACTCCCATCAAAAATAGTAGAGACAATAGACATACATGCAAAAGTTTTAAATTCAATTCCATCTCACTTCTCATACTAAAATTTTAAGTTTTGAAACATTAATTATGATAATATATGTAAGGCTATTATAGCCCAACAGAACATTTTGTATGGCACCTATCAGAATCTTTAGCTTCAGGAGACAAGGTGCATATAAAGGTAAAACCATCTAAATAAGAGTGATTTATCCACAGAAACGATGAAATCCAGAAGAGCATACAATGATGTACTTCAGTCCCTAGAAGAAAATAATGGATAACCTAGATTACTAAATCCAATTAATTTGTCCAAAATTAAAAAGGAAACAAGGACTTCCAATGGTAAACACAAGCTAAAGGAATTCAGGACCACTAAGCAAGCACTTCAGAAGGTACTTAAAGGAACACTACCCACAGTAAAGGAACATAAACACGAGTATGAGGATACTGGAAAGAGTAAATCTCAAGAGAAGGGTAGAAAAATGATTATTAGAAATTAATCATTTCAAAAACAGAATTATAGGAATAGGTACATAATTCTCTATAAGAGCTCCAACGTTAACTGTCTCAATTCTACAATTAAAAGATATAAACTAGCATATTAGATTTAAAAAGAAGACCCAGAAAAATAGACTTAAAGGTCATGAGACTCCTTTTATCTATTCCCCTTTCCAATGTGCACATTGATGAAATCTCCTTTCTCTACTATCCATCATTACTCATCTCTTTAATTGGCATATTGAGGAAGAGATGGCAACTCTAAATCTGGGAATTGGGTCTTCACTCTAGAATCTTATTTTTGGTGAGCCAGCCAGGAGAATATGCCCCCTTTTTGGCTTCAAATACTCCATAGCAAGTCTAGCCTGGACAGAGAAGGAAAATAAAAATGGTTTCATGCAGCTTCTGGAGTCATTTTTATTCCAGAGACTCTTAATCTTTCTCCATTTTCCAGCCTAAGCTGTTTGCTTACCATTATTTAGAGATGCAAGGAAATAAATATTTGAATTTTACATGCCTGTAGTTTAAACTCCTTGGTAAGTCTTTTTCTTGACAATTTGGAGAAACTTTTATGCTGTTTGGGGTGTTTAAATTCATCTGTCTGGTTCCTTGTTTTAGGAGTTTATAAGCTGTTTGGCTTTTTAAACCATCTAGGCATCTTGTTGTTGTTGTTGTTAGGTGCCGTCAAGTCGGTATCCGACTCATAGCGACCCTCATAGGGTTTTCAATGGCTGACTGTTTCGGGATTGCCTTGGGAGTAGATTGCCAGGTCCTTCTCCCATTTCTGTGGTGCTGGGAATCGAACTCGGGACCTCAGAGACTGCAGCGCAGAGCTCTACCAACTGAGCTAAATCCCAGCCCCTCTAGGCATCTTAGTGTGACAGAAAAGCTTAAATTCTCGCAGGCTGAGGTTTAGCTCTGTCTGTAGAGTGTTGGTCTGTGCTGTCTGAGGCCCTGGGTTTGATCTGCAGCACAACAAAAATGGGCAAAGGACATGGAAACCCATTCCTAAAACAATCCTGAAGCAATCAGCCCTTTGAATAGCAGAGCAACACTGACATAGTGCTTGGCATGACACAGTGTCAGGGAATGTTTCATTCTGTTGTACATAAGGTCGCTATGAGGTGGACCTGATTCAAGGGCACCTAATAACAATAAGAAAAATTGTGTTAATTGTGTATCAGTAAGTAGGAGGGAAAATATCAGATATACAGAGAAACAAGGGTGTTTGGGAGATCTCTACTGTAATGTTTGTAGCCATAACCTAATTTGTTATGAAAGTGCTTATTTGGTTCTAAGAGCTGAAATGTTCTGCCAGGATACTTCAGATTTTGTTGTAGAATTCATTTTGAGATTGGCTTCACCCCATCCCAATCATTTGCTTTTGACTAAGAGTTGATGAGCTCTACTGGAGTCCTACTGACTTTTTTATGGGACCCACATTTGGATAGATTCTGAAAGCTAACCAGTTCTGCTGAGGTGCTCTTGTTGTTGTTGTTAGGTGACATCCGGTCAGTATTTGATTCATAGCAACCCCATGTACAACAGGAGAAACACTATTGTCAGTGCTTCTCTGCTATTCATGGGGTTTTCAATGGCTGATTGTTTTTTGAGGAGTGGATTGTTGAGTCCTTCTCCAAAGGCTACAGCAACTGGTGTTCACAGGAGGTCTCCCATCTAAGTACTAACCAGGCCCAACCATGCTTAGCTTCTGAGATCTGACAAGATCTGATGCCACAGTGGTACAGATAAAGGCAGTGGGGTGCTCTAGACTTTTTTTTTACTTTTGCCAAGACTACATTCCTAGTGGATACCCTCAATCACTTTGTTTTGTTGTGGTGCAGATCTGCATTATTCTAGGAGCCTACAGTCTCAAAGGTGGCTGGAATTTAGCTCAGTTACTAGAGTGCGGCTCTGTAGTCTCTGAGGTCCTGGGTTCAATTCCCAAGACCGCAAAAAAATTGGAGAGGGGTGTGGCAATCCACTCCTGAAACAATACCAAAATAATCAGCCATTGAAAACTCTACAGGGGTAGCTGAGTCACACAGGGCTCGACGGCACATAACAACAACAACAACAGCATCAATGGAGGTGCTACAACTGCAAACTTGATCATGGAAAACCCAAAATTCATGGAGAAAGACTGCCTCCTCACTACTTGCTTCTGGATAAATGATAAAGACCTCTCTATTAGAGTTTGTGTAAGGAACATTAGGGAGAAGAACCTGGCAACCCACTCCCAAAAATCAATCCGCCATTGAAAACCCTATGAATAACAGAGACACACTGACAAAAGTGTTTTGCCTGTTGTACATAGCATCACTATGAGTGGAACACCAATTAGATGGCACATAACAACAGCAAAAACATTAGGACATGTAACCATTAACCACCTTAATGCCTCTTAGGGAGAATCATTGCTAAACTGACATACCTGTGACAACTTTATTTTTTAAACTTATCTCATGAGTTAAAATTACTATTCTTGGCATCCTTGAATTAACAATTTTTTGTATGTATGTGTGTGTATATATGCTTAGTAAATATTTTTGTTTTTAGGTGCCGTCAAGTCGGTATCCGTCTCATAGCGACCCTCATAGGGTTTTCAATGGCTGAGTGCTTCGGGATTGCCTTGGGAGTGGATTGCCAGGCCCTTCTCCCATTTTTGCGGTGCTGGGAATTGAACTCGGGGCCTCGGAGACTGCAACACAGCACTCTACCCACTGAGCTAAATCCCAGCCCAGTAAATATTTTTAGGAGGACCTTAAAACTGCAGTTATAAGGTTATAATATTTATATTGGATATATCTTTTTTCTATCTATTTCTGATAGGGACCTTTTGGGTTCTAAGTTCTCCCCTGGCCTAAACAGAGTGCTTTGTTTATTGAGTGTACCTGAAAAATTATAAGCTGGGTTTTCCCTTGAGAAGCTCCAGGGCCTGCCAGACATGCTGGTTTATAATTGAAAAGATGACTGTTAAAAAAGAGAAATGTCAATGTCTGACTCATAGCGACCCTATGTACAACAAGCAAAACACCATTGTCAGTGCTTCTCTACTATTCCTAGGGTTTTCAATGGTGGAATGTTTATTGGGAGGGGGTTTCTGGGTCCTACTTACAAGCCTACAGCACCTACTATTCCCAGGCAGTCTTCCATCCAAGTACTAACCAGGCCTGACCCTGCTTAACTTCTGAGATCTGACGGGATTGGATGCCACAGTGCTATGGTTGCGGGTTTACTCCATTTAAAAGTGTTAAAATATATGTGTGTATAGATAGATAGATAGATAGATAGATAGATAGATAGATAGATATAGATATTCGAATGTTGCAGAATTTTTTCTCTTAAGGTGGTGGGGTTATCACTCAAAATTAATCTATTAAAGTACTCTCAACATCAATTGACTGCTAATAGATACTATAAATAATGCTATGAGGTCAACGTTTTGATTGGGTTTGTTGTATATGTAGACATAGTTGTAAATTCTTGTGAGACTTTTAGGACAATGTCAAATTTAAATTCTCTTCCTACTGTGATTAACACTATGAAATTATTTCTATAATATGT
>VMDO01042189.1:0-10703 GCA_007922755.1 Pedetes capensis | reverse complement strand
CTTCATTCTGTTGTACACTGGGTTGCTATGAATCGGACCTGACTTGATGGCACCCAACAACAAGCAGTAGAAATTAAGGAAGGTGACACTTCTGTGCATCTGAGTCTTCGCTGTAAATTTAATATCTGCTACCAATACCCTGGCCCGAGCGATTCCTTCCTGTCCCCGCTGGGTTCAAGGCCAGTGGGTGTTCCTTGGCTCCCTGAGCTGTGTGGCTCTGGGCTGGGTGGGGCTGGCATGCAGAAGCAGCAGCAGCTCCTGGTAGAAAACGGTCTCAGATTTCTCCCCTGGGCAGCGTGCCACACGCACATGCTGTCAGCGCTGCCCAGAGCCCCGCCCAGCCCTGGCAGGCCACCTGCCTCCAGCATGCTCAGCTACTTGCAAAGGGCCCCTCCCTCTCCCCCTCGCCCTTTCCTGCTGCATTAAAAATATTTAGCCATTCTGTGTCCCCCTGGGACAAGGGCTCGGCAATCTGCTCCCAAAAAGCAGTCAGCCATTGAAAACCCTATGCACAGCAGAGAAGCACTGACAATAGTGTTTTGCTTGCTGTATGTAGGGTTGCTGTGAGTCAGACCCGACTCGACCGCACCTAACAATAACGACACATGTCCCCCTGCCACAAAACCCAGAGGACAGAGGACACAGGCGGGTCTGGGTGGGGGCGTCCAGGTGACCTTGGAGCTGTTCATTGGCACAGCCAGCCCCTGGGAAGATGGGCTGCGTTCCCATTGTCAGTCTGGGGAACGTGGCCCGGGCTGCACCATCAGGGACAGTGGCAGAGATCTGAGGCCTCAGTGCAGGCTGGGCACAGGGTCTCTCGGGAGGAGAGATTCGTTCCTTTCTCCCAGCATCCCCTTCCATGACCACCATGCCCGTCGGGGCTGCCTGCTCAATCCACCACCCTCTGCTACTGCCACCCCCTGCGCTACAAATGCCCCCCACGCCGGTCTCTGCTGTGGGCTCAGGGCCCACGTGGATGCTCAGGGGGTGCAGACGTGCTCTTCCCAGGAGTGGCAGGCAGGAAGCGCCCAGGGGCAGCAGAGGATTCCCAGAGGAGGGGTGGTCAGACCCAGGCCGTGGCAGAGGAGGTCGCAAGAGCGTCCAGCCTGACTGGGTCAGCCTGAGTTACTCAGAAGGTGGGAGAGCCGCCCGGTGGGCTGAGGAGGAGCGGGAGCGGATGGCGTTTGACTTTAAGGCTCTGTCCCCTGCAGCTGGGGCTTCTGTTTGTTTATTCATTTTTGCTGTTTTATTTTCTGTTTTTAGGCCTTCACCCCGTTCATGCAGGTCAGTAGAGAAGCCCTGGCCTCCTCCACCAGAGCTTCAATTACGCACTCAGGCCGCACTGCTCCACTAATTGGCTTCATCTTTTAGCTCCTCACAGGGACGACAAAGGACCAGCGTTTGCTCTCCTTTCCCTGATGTCGGATTTACGCCTTCACTCCGCAGGGGTGCCCGGGTCTATGTCTAAGTCCTGGCGTGGGCTGTAGAGACCTTTGCTCGGCAAGGACCTCGAGGAGTCTAGGCCTGTCTGGACCCCCTGTGCCTCCCTCAGCTGCAACGTGCGAATTTTGGTACCAATGTAACAGGCTCTTGAACGTTAATGGAAACTTCAAATAACAGTAGCTCGATGTATTTCTTTATGATTCCTGCATGTGAATCAATGTTCTAATTAAATGAGTCTTCCCATCTTCTAGGAAGGTAACTACTATTACATTCCCCATGTACACATGAGAGCACGAAGTCTTGGTAAAATAAGGGGTCTGTCCAAAGTCACGTGACTTATAATTAGCAGAGAAAGAACCTGAACGCAGGCTGACTTCAGGGCAGTTTCTTGCTTATGCTCGGCTGGCTGAAGATGAGATGCAGGTGTGGAAGCCAATCCAACACACCTGCACGAGCCAGCTTGTTGTGGTTGTTGGGTACCATGGGGTGGGGTTCAACTCATAGTGACCCGATGTACAGCAGATGAAACACTCTCCAACACTGTGCCGGCACTATGTCAGCGCTTCTCTGCTAGTCATAGGATTTTCAATGGTGGATTGTTGTGGGACTATTTTGGGAGTGGGCTGCCAGGTACTTCTCCTACTTTGGTGGTGGTAGGGATGGAACCCAGGGCCTCAGAGAGTACAGAATGGCACTCTATAAACTGAGCCAAACCCATTGGAGCCAACAGAGACCAAAACCTAGACAGCCAAAGCCCTCTGTGGGAGCAGCTTCTCCTGAACTGCAGGTGAGTGTTACCAGGCTGAAAAGCCAGCTCAGAGTGCCGGGCACTCCAGTTTCTCAGGAGAATCCAGGATGGGGATACTTCCACATCCAGACGATGTACACATGTCACCTGCTAACTCAAACCTGTTGGAAACCTTCTGCAAGGAATCCAAAACAACAAAACATCACGTCTCTGGGCCACATCCAGCTCATGAGTGGCTTGTGTGTGGCCTCTGGCTCAGGCCAAGGAAGGCAGATTGGTTTGATCTTAACCACCACTCCCTTGTGAAAGCTGGATGGTGAATAAGGGAGGCAGGAGAACAGCTGGTGCTTTTGAACTACGGTGCTGGAGAAGGATATTGAATATACCATGTACTGCCAAAAGAACCAACAGATCCACTCGGCATAATGCGGATGCTTGGTATGATTTCCCTCAATCATACGCGGAGATAAATGTCTAGGAGCCTCTGTCTCCCCTTTGCAACCTTTCCCTACTGCCCTCATCCTTCTAGAAGTCTCCTTCCTCCAAGAATGGAAAGATGTAGAGAATGTATATAGAGCAAGGAATCCAATCTCTGACTCTGTTGTTGTTGTTGTTGTTGTTGTTGTTGTTGTTGTTATCCGTCCTAAAAGAAGTGCAACCAGAGTGCTCCTTGGAAGCAAGGATGGCCAGACTGTATCTTACATATTTTGGACATGCTATCAGGAGGGACCAATCCCTGGAAAAGGACAGTGGCAGGTCAACAAAAAAAGGAAGACCCTCCACTAGATAGATTGACACAGTGGCTGCAGCAGTGGGCTTAAACGTAAAAAAGATCGTGTGCCTGGCAGAGTCGGGGAGTGTTTTGTTCTATTGTATGTAAGGGTGCTATGTGTTGGACCCTGGCATTTAAGAACCGCCACCACCACTGCATTGGTCGCAGCTGCCTGGAGAATGACGTTGAGAAAGCCCGAGTCCGGCCTCCACGCGCCAGAGAGCAGCAAAGCGCTGGTCACGCCTGCCCCGGGCACAGCCTGGAGGAAGGACGTCATCGGTGCCACGAGCTGGCCCCGACTGGGTTAGGCACTGTACGGAATGACCTCGCGTTCTGTCTCAGTCCTCTGGAATCCAGCGAGGAGCCTGCAGCCTCCATCCCAGAGCAGCTTCCGATCCAGCCAGCGGCCGGTGCTCAGCACCCTCTCCCTTAGTCCTCGCAGGACTGACCCTCAGGCCCATCTTGCAAGAGACGTGCGATCCCGTGCCCTTGACCATTTCAGCTCCGTCCTGGCCGGGAAGTCCCGCATCGTCTACACTCGCCACGAGAATCTCACCTTCCCGACATTTTGTGGCCCATCGAGTTTCCCATGGTACCTAGTGAAGGGGCACTGTGCGAGGCGTGTTGCTTTCCCTTGGAAAGCGGCTCTCCTCCAAAGTGCCTTTTCTGTCACCCTACTGTGGGACTCTTCTGCATCTGAACCCCCTGCCCCCTCCACCAGGGCCTCGGTCTTCCTCACTGGGAAATGTCCAACCCCCTTTCAGAGGCTGCGTCCTCTGCAGCGCGACCACACGCTGAGCCTCTCTCCTTAGCAGAATTTGATTCAAACCGTATTTTCCTCCAGCTGGGGTTTACCTTAGTTGGTCAAGTGCAGCTCTATGCTCTCTGAGGCCCTGGGTTCGATTCCCAGCACCACAAAAAATGGAAGAAGGACCTGGCAGCCCACATCAGAAACGATCAGCCATTAAAAACCTGATGAATAGCAAAGAAGCACTGGCACAGTGCTGGGCATGGCACAGCATCAGGGAGTGTTTTGCTCTGTTGGACATCAGGTCCCTGTGAGTTGAACCTGACTCGACAGTACAACAACAACAACAACAACAACAACAACAACAACAACATATTTTCCCCAGCAAAGTCAGTCTCCTCAAAAGGGAGTCCTCATGTCAGCCACGAACAGAAAACGGAGCACCCGAGGCATCCTGACTTTTCCAAAGCCACGCCGAGGCGACCCTGGAGGCACTTCTGACGTGGGACGTGGATACTTGATGAAGATAACAAGGTGACCTCACCCGCAAGTTGTTTTTCTTCCTTGCCTCCACGTTGACTTTGGCCTGGGTTAGCGCGTGATCTGTTCTTCCATTTTCCCTCTGTGTGAACTTGGTGTTCTCGGCCAAATGATGGGGCCCCTCGGAGCAGATCCGGTTGCCCCTCCTTCCTTCACTCCTGAGACAACTATCCCAAGCCAGGCCTCCTCCTAGAAACCAGGATGCTGCACTGAGCAAGACACTTTCTGCTCTCGGAGCGTCCCTTCCCCTCTGAGTCACGGTGCAGCGCACACCCTGAGCGCTGTGGCCGTGAGGATTCTTGAGGCGTATTGGGCACAGTCACAGCTCTGGAACTTGCCCCAGCTTGCAGAGGCTCCGCGCACCTGGCTGTGGTGTCCTCTCCTGGAGACCTCTCTGTCTAGCAGGCTGACACAGGCCCTGGAGGAAGACCACGCTCCTCAGGTCTAGGCATCGCCACTTGATGCTGAGCAGGAGAATCGAACTTCCTGAGCCCCTCCCTGTAGCTGTGAAAGACGGGCAATGTCTGCCTGTCAGGGCTGCGGTGAGCAGGAAGTGAGGTAAAGCACTCGGCATAATGTGGGTGCTTGGTATGTTTCCCCTCAATCGTACGCAGGGATAAACGTCTAGGAGCCTCGGTCTCCCCTTTGCAACCTTTCCTTATTGCCCTCATCCTTCTAGAAGTCTCTTTCCTCCGAGAATGGAAAGATGTAGAGAATGTATATAGAGCAAGGAATCCAATTTGACTCTGTTGTTGTTGTTGTTGTTGTTGTCAGGTGACATGGAGTCCTGAATGGCTGACTGTTTCGGGGTTGCCTTGGGAGTGGGTTGCCGTGTCCTTCTCCCTTTTTTGTGATGCTGGGAATCAAACCCGGGACCTCAGAGACTGCAGAGTGGCGCTCTATCCACTGAGCTAAATCTCAGCCCCCAATCTCTGACTCCAGATTGGCTTTTGAAACATATAGAAGAGAAAATGATCTTGGGAATCAGAGATTTTTTCCTGTGCAAGAGTAGGGATTTTTGAGAGAGAAAAGATTTACTGAGGTTCAAAGGGAAACTAAGGAATTCTCAATAAATGAGAACATAAAGTTTATGTCCCAAGCAGCAGAATTGGAAGAGGACAGGAGAAGGGGCCAAATAGGCACTGTACCAGCCGAGCAGACCCCGGCTGCCAAGGCCAAGGGAGGAGGAGTCTTCAGAGAGCAGCTGGCGATTCTCCCCGTCCTGCCAAGGTGGTTCAGGCTCAGTGAAAACTAAAAACACCCTAGGTAACTTTGGGGAATCTAAAGGTAGGGCTGGAGTGACAACAGTGTCTGCAACAATGGGCTTACACATAAATAAGACTGTGTGCCTGGCACAGAATCGGGAAGTGTTTTCATCTGCTGTACGTAGTGTCGCTATGAGTCAGATTGGACTCGATGGCACCTAACAACAACAACAAAGGTAGGGCAACTTTGCGCCGTGTCCTGGTAGGAAAGTATTGAAAAGACATGATTCTGGCAGAATACACTGAGTCTCCTCCAGTCCTGCAGAGATTGGGAGAGGAACCCAAATTGTCTGTATCCCTACGATGAATATCATAGTAAGTAGAAAGATGGAAGACAGTGCGCCAAGCTGGTGGCTCTTTCTCACACAACAAGAACACAGAGTTATCAGTGTCTTCAAATAAGTCCGGCCCCAGCTGCTGAGTCACGCCTCACCCTCATCTGAAGTGATCCCAGATGATGGCCCCGTCATTGTGAATCAAGTGGATCCTACGATTCCCCAGCTGACTTCCCGACCCACAGAATCCTTGAGCGTTATAGACTGATGCCCTACACTGTCAACTTCGGGGGCCTCCTGCAGCACCACCCCCACGTGTCTGTCACCTTGTCATGCTGCGGGGGCTTGCGTGTCGCTGTGATGCTGAAAGCTAGGCCACTACTATCTCAGATACCAGCAGGGCCACCCATGGTGGACAGGTTTCAGCTGAGCTTCCAGACTAAGACAGACCAGGGAGAAGGACCTGGCAGCCCACTCCCAAAATAATCAGCCATTGAAAACCTTATGAATAGCAGAGGAACACTGTCAAATATAGTGCTTGAAAATGAGCCCCCCAGGCTGGGAGGCATTCAAGAAATGACCAGGGAAGAGTTGCCTCCTCAAACTAGAATTGACCTTAATGACGGGATTGGAGTAAAGCCTCTGGGCCCTCCTTTTGATGATGTGGCCCAACTCAAAATGAGAAGAAACACAGTGGCTGCAACAACAGGCTCAAACATACAAAGATCATGTGCATGGCACAGTGTTGGGTGGTGTTTCATTCTGTTGTACATAGCTATAAATTGGTCACAACTTGAAGGCACCTAACAACAACACAGCAACGCTGTGAGGCTGTCCCTCACAGCGAATGCAAGTCAGGTCAAGTTCTGACCCAGGGCTGCGTGTCTCTAGAATGCAGCAGCTTTTTCTCCGCTCCTTAATGCAAGCTGAGCAGCCTTGTCTCAGAGGTGCCTGGGTAGGAAGATCTTTGCCAAATCTTGACTGCAACAGAGCAGGGCTAGTCCATTTGGGCTGGATCTTGTTAATCCAAGGACGGCTTGGCTTCTGAAGTCAGCTCCCTACTGCCTTCTGCACACTTGGAGAGCAGGCTGGGCTCCCAGCGGCAGCCATCCAAACCAACATCATCCGGGTCTGAGCGTTTGTTGAGGGCTGGAAACTGCAGGCTTTGCTTGAAGTGGTTCCCCTGGTCATCTTGCTAATGGAGAGTCGCTGGGAGGCAGAACATAAGCGGGGTGTCTGATGGCCTGGGTTTAAATTCTGGCTGTGGACTTCGCTCACCGCCTGGCCCTGGAAATTTATGTAACCTCACCGGGACCGTTTCTTCATCTGCGGAATGAGAAAATCAGCACTCAGAGTTCTCATGCGGCTCAGCCAAGACATCTTCAGGTGAAGCATGAGGCAGGGCACCCCTAGCACACAGTCAGATCACAGTGACGTTAGCTGAGATCACCAGTCACACGAAGCGATTTGTCTGCTCTCTGTGAAGCAGACTATTTTCAGGCTTGGAAGCTTCCTGGCAAAGGGGAGAAGCCACTTAAATAAACCCAAGAAGGCTGGGCTCTTTCAAAAGTTAATTAAAAATAAAAAGATTCCAGACAGGACCTAAGGAAGGTAGCATTGTTATGACTGGTTTTATTGTTTCGAACGGCCTCGGAAAACTAACTTTGAAGCTCCAGAGGGTAGCAATTAGGTGTCTGGTGGAATTCGTGGAAGCAGCAACATCTTACCAAGGGACAGCTGCATCTCCTTGCCCAGTCTTAGGTCACCGTGTCTATGTCTTAGGCCTGCGCAAAGGCAGGAGGAAAGCTGCGGGTCCCTGCTTCTGCAGGGAGTGCTCCCTACCACCCTGGTAATTTCCAGAAAGAGAGGCAGCTGGGGTGACTCAAAGCGAACCATCTCCTCCCCTTTGCCCACGCCTCCGCCAGCCTGCACGTTGCACCCTGACAAGTCCCCTCTTCCAAGCGACAGATTGGATCACACAGCTCAAGGACCCGCGATGCTCCTGTGCCCTTTTCCCCCGTGCTGCCCGGGAGCTCCGACCAGCTCTGGATCCCCGCTAACTCCCTCCTAAGCAGCAGCCACTGGCCGCACAGCAGCGCTTTGTCAGAAACGATCTCGGGCGAGCGGCTGACAGGCTGATGCCGGCTGCGAAGTCTCCCACCCGCTCCACGCGGGGCAAAGCTTGTCCAAATATTTGGCTCGATCCAGCTCTTCTGATTCATGCGCAGAAACCTCTGTAATTTCATCTCCCGCGTGACTCACACGGGAGCTCAGCGCGAGTGCGGTGCACCCGGGGCCGGAGGCGGTACGGAGGCCAGCCTGCAGCCGGCACCCGCTGCTCCCGGGCTGGGCTGGGCTCCTGGGCGAGGCTGCGGGCGCTCTGCGGGCTGAGATTAAATCTCTGCAGTCTGAGATGATTAATGGAGCCCCAAACACGCCGCAGCAGAGGGTGTGAAGTGCACTTTGTTCCTTCTCCAAGTTTTTCCCCCCTTTTTAATGCGAAATCCATTTGCATCTCATAAATTATATCTGCTCCGAAATGAAGCATTCCTGACAGGAGCAGGCCGGGTGCGGGAGCCACTGAAGTGTGGCCTCCTCCTTCCCTCTGGCTCCGAGACCCGAGGAGACACCCTGCTCATCTTCCAGAGGAGGAGGTGGAGAGGCCGCCAGTGACCTAGATTCCAAATCGACGATAGGTATCGCCACGCGCAGGTCTTCAAAAGACCGCCAGGCACCGGTTCCCGGCTTCTGGAAGGAGCCTGCGGGGGAGGCCTCTGCTCACGAGGGGCCAGATCAGTTCTCCTCCTGCAAATCTGTCTGCTTCACAAAGCCACAGGGTGGGATGGTGGGGGTCCCTGGTCTCCTCTGGGTCCCCTAAATGATGCTACCTGGATGGAGTGAGGGGGACGTGGGGTGATTGAAAGTAGAGGTCAGCTGTCCCTTGTGGAGATGACAGGGCAAGAGAATGGCGCCTTTCAAAGGGGGTGGGGAGTGGGGAGGTCAAGGGGGACACTCAGGTCTACAGGGGTCAAAACAGTGGGGTCCACACCCTCCTTCTGCCCAGCGCGGTGGTGCATGCCTGTCATCCCGGTGACTTGGGAGGTGGAGGCAGGAGGATCACAAATTGGAGGCTGGAGTCAGCCTGCGTAACTAAGACTATCTCCAGATAAAAAGTAAAAAAAAAAGGCTGGGGGTGCAGCTCAGGGGTACAGCGCTTGCAAAGCAAGCGTGAGGCCCTGCGTTCAACCCCTACGTATTTTAAAAAATAAAATAATCTTCCTTCCACCCCTTTCCAGCTCTGTGGCTTTGGACAAGTCACTTGCCCTCTCTGAACCTCTGTTTTCCCATCCATTTGTCCATTCAGCATCAATTTCCTGAGCACTCCCTCTGTGTCAGGCCTAGACCCCCGGACCACTGGCTCTGGCCTTCTAGACACTACTCTGTGAACCCAATCGTAGCCTGCTGGGTGGTGGTAAACACTAAGCAGAAGAGAGATTGTGGCGTGGGCTGGAGCGTCACTGGGCCATCGCTGAGCTGGGCAGAGGCTGGGAAGACCAGGAGACCGAGAAGGTGCGGCAAGCAAGGCAGGAGGGACCTCGGAGTGACGGCGTGGCAGGAAAACGCGTGTCCCGCCCAGTGGGAGCACAGTGAACGGAGCCTCTGCTGTTGGTTTATTATTTGACTTGTGACAATCGAGGTGATAAGGGGTGTGTGGGGGGGAATGAGAATACAGAATGGAAGGGAAAAGGAAAAGCTGGAAGGGAAATGGCTTATAAGCCAGGGTCAATGTTACGGCCCTGCTTGTCCGTCATTTCTGGCCACTCCAACTGCCCCGTGCCCAGCCTCCAAGGCACACGTGGCTTCACGTCACAGCATCTTGAAAATGAGCAGGCTAGGGTTACAGGGCCGCTCACCCTGCGGTCAGGCCCCCAGGTTCCCGTCCAGCACCGGCTGACAGCGGAGCTCTGGCCCAACCCAGGGGCAGCAGCTGCTTCCAGGAGGGGGAGGAGAGACGCAGGCCTGGCCCAGGGCAGCTGTCCTTGCCGAAGGACCTGAGCCGTGCTTGGGTCAGGCAGCCATGGCCACGGGCATTCAGGGTTCTTCAGGGAAGGAGTATATGTACACATAAAACATGCACGTATATAACGTATACAGCAGGGAAGGAGTATATGTACACATAGAACATGCACGTATATAACGAATACAGCAGGGAAGGAGTATATATACACATAAAACATGCACGTATATAACGTATACATGCAAATGTACGTGTAGGCATATATGTGACTTTTTATTTATATTTATATATTTAATTTAAAATTTTCCCCAGAGGCCACTGTTTGTCCTCATATGATCAACAAGAGAAAATGAACACAGAGAGGTCCAAAGAAACTCAGCCAAGAATCAGGCGGCAGTTACAAAATTTCAAACTTGCCTTGCTGTGCCTTTAAGTGGTGGTTGTGGAACAAGAGGACCCAGCGTGGGATTTCTTTTTCAGGGGAGGTGGTGCTGGGTGTGAAACCCAGAGCCTCGCTCATGCTAGGCAAGGGCTGGACGCTGAGCTGCAGCCCCAGCCCCATTGCGGGGTCATCTGATTGAAGATGGCCTTAGGCTCCATGGGCAGAAATGAAAGGAAGCTTTTGTGTCTCCTGGGGTTTTTGTTGTTGTTTTTCTTTTTGGTACTTAGGGGTTGAATCCAGGGCCTTGCACATACTTTGCAAGTGCTAAACCATTGGGCTGCACCCCCAGCCCATTTTTTATTTTATCTTGAGACAGGATCTCAAGTCTGGCCTTGAACTTGCGGTCCTCCTGCCTCTGCCAACTGAACCTCGGGGGTGACAGGTGTGCTGAGAGAGTGACTAGAAGGGGTGAGGTTTAAATAAGGCCCCCGTGACCACTAAGCTACATGGGC
>VMDO01042188.1:0-10704 GCA_007922755.1 Pedetes capensis | reverse complement strand
TTGTCAGTGCTTCTCTGCTGTTCATAGGGTTTTCAATGGCAGATTGATTTTTGGGAGGGGGTTGCCAGGTCCTTCTCCCAAGCCTACAGCTTCTGGTGTTCCCAGGCGGTCTCCCATCCAGGTACTAACCAGGCCCGACCCTGCTTAGCTTCCGAGATCTGACGGGATCGGATGCCACAGGGCTACCGCTGCAGGCTAACTTTATAAATAGTGCTAGGAAGAAGAATATCTGAGTTCAGCCTCGCCTCACTGTAGGAGACACAACTTAAAGTGTAAATCATGATGAGCAAGTACATATATGAAAGCAGCAACTTATACATTAGTCCTAAATTATGTTCCTTGAATATTCATAGTAAAGTTACATGCCATCCTTTTTATACCTGAAAAATGTATTTATGCAATACTGACACATTCAAATATTTCAATGTGAGTAATTAAAACTACAAAGAAAATAAGCTTAATGTGAATACTAACTATAGCAGTTGAAAATTGGATTTGTGCTAGGTGCCACCCACATAGTTTTATGTCAATCAGAAAAATAAAGATATATTGATGAGATCACGTTTCTGCTTTTCATCATTCAGAATTACCACATGTACTATTTTTAGTATAAGCATCACATTTTACTTCTATGTTAAGGATTCTAGTTTTGATCTCTAGCTCAAAAATTCAGTTTCTGTGGTTGCTAGGGAACTAACAAATGAAATTCTTCTTCGAGCTCTTACAATATAAAGGTGTAATTATATACTTGTTTTAAAAAACATTTTCCTGAAATTAGATTAACTAATGCAATCATTTATGTATGGGAAATAAATAAAATTAAACAGAGAAATGGCAGTAGGTATGATAATAAGGGATTCATCTGAACTTCCTATTGTTTTCCCTGACTGGCATCTTTTCACATATACTCCTTGTGATAAAACAATTTTGATTTGGCTCTCAACATAAAACATAGTCCTCTGTTTCTGCCTTCAGCAATATTTCATTTAACTCCCCTCCAAAATTAGAAACAAGAGGTTCATTATAGTGGGGCATGAAATTTACTCTTGATAGATTCTCAAATTTGTTATTAATATTTCATTATTGTGATTGCTGATGGTCTTAGGTTCAGAGGGAAGCTTTTCTGGGATAATCAATCTCCCATCTTTATGAGAAACATTATTCATAATCTTATGTAAAAGGTCTGCTCTTTCATTATAGTATAACCAGCTAACAATCTATCTGTGTGTGCCCATCTGACCTTGCAATTACTGGCTTATCTCTATGATGCATTGTGATAGAGTTATTAATTCCACTTCCTTAAGACTTATATTCTTTTGCTCTGCAGGTCAGCCAGAGAAAATGATAGAGCTCCCATTAATAACAATTATCAGCAATTCAGGAGGCATATGGAAAACATTCTTTCAAAAGATAAGAGTCTGCTCCTGAAGAAATGCAAATACAGATGTTTTCAATTCCAGGAAAACTCTTGTTTCTAACTCAGGAACATCAACTCGTTGGCAGCAGTTATTAACTAAGGAAATGAGAGCAGGAAAATTCAACAGCATCAGAGGCTTTCAGCTGTAAGTGGACTGCTTGTTTCTCATGAGCCTTCTGGCAAAATCTTCTGCTATTACTTTTGCCCTGTTCAGAACGGTCCTCCTTGTTGCAGTGTTTGCTACTGCTGGGGGGAGTCCGATCTTGTCAGATCTTGGAAGCTAAACAGGGGAAGGCTTTGTTAATCCTTGGATAGGAGACTATCTGGGAACACCAGGTGCTGTAAGCTCAAGAGAAGGACCCAGCAGCCCACTCCCAAAAAACAATCAGTCATTGAAAACCCTATGAATAGCAGAGAAGCATTGACATAGTGCTGTGCATGGCACAGTGTCCAGGAGTGTTTTGTTTTGTTGTACATTGGGTTGCTATGAGTCATACCTGACTCCATGGCACCTAACAAAAACAACAGTATGATAGTAAGAGAAGAGAACTATGTCTCCAGACTTCCTCAAAATGTCAGCCTTATAAGCACTAATATCCCTGTTGCAACAGTGCTAGAACCATATTCAGGCAGCATTATTTACAGTCTCTTTATCCCAATCTAAAATACTCTTAGAATCTCTCCTGCTTCAGGGAAACACTTTGTTTGGAGGTTGGGGATGGTGAAATCACAACATTATATCATCATAGAACTGAAAAGGACTCATAAAAGATCATCTTGCTCCATATACCATCTGGAGGCAGGTTGTTGAAATCATTCTGAGTTAATTATGCTCATCTTCTATCTCCTTGGGCAGGAAGGATAGTGACACTAGGAATAATCTCACAGAAAGTAACAGTGGGGTCAAACCAAGGATTCTGAATCCTCCTTTTTCTCTCCATTTGTTTCTTTTTCCATGCTGGACCAGTCTCTCATGGGCCTGATGACTAACTTTCCCCACGAGGCCCACCTTTTAAAGGTTCTACTACCTCCCAGTGGTACTATAATCTACAGATCAAGCCTTTAGGACATGGGCTCTTGGGGACACTTATGCAAACAATGGTATCAGAAAATGCAT
This sequence comes from Pedetes capensis, assembly GCA_007922755.1. Classification (NCBI taxonomy): domain Eukaryota; kingdom Metazoa; phylum Chordata; class Mammalia; order Rodentia; family Pedetidae; genus Pedetes; species Pedetes capensis. The sequence goes on along the minus strand of VMDO01042188.1, from coordinate 8,170 downwards.
CTTCTATATTCTGATTAAAATACATTTTTCAAAATTTTAGTCTCACAGAACAGATTGAAAAGATGATTTACAACTGTAGCATCACCCTTGCTAATGGTCAATTCGGCATAAACTTTTCCCTCCAAATTCTCTCATGCTTCTAGTATGATGATATCATAGAATGGGACACATGCTTTCTGATATTTTATATGAATATGATCCAGAAGAACACCTGCCTGTAAGTCTCTGGAGATTCTGTTTATAAGATCCCTGTACTCAGGATGGAACTTTTGACTTTGTACCACACCTCTCCAGAGAATACCCAAATGGCCATTTACTATGCATGGATTTTGCTATCTACTGAGCTAAGATTATACCAAATTAAGGATATAAGCCAAAACAAACATCTATAACCTGCTGAGAATTAAACCTGCCTTCTCTGGAAACACACAAATAAGAAGGACCTTAGCAAAGGCAAACAGTACACTTGTAACTATAAATCATTTGTATCTCTATTATCTGTGCCCCAGGAAAGATAGTTCATCAAAGAGCCCAGACAGCAGGCACATCTTATAAACAAAATATAACAACATGTATGAGAAAAAAGAACCAGAGATTGACTTACCAATTCCAAGACTAGTCAGTTCAGATAAAGGACTTCCTTAATAATTCAAGTCTAGAAGAACATGAAGAAAGAAGGAAAGAGAAAAGTTAAACCTTCAAGGAAAATACCTGTGTGCATGAATTAGCATGTTGTTGCTGTTGTTGTTGTTAGGTGCCGTCAAGTCGGTATCCAACTCATAGCGACCCTCATAGGGTTTTAAATGACTGACTGTTTCGGGATTGCCTTGGGAGTGGATTACCAGGCCCTTCTCCCATTTTTGTGGTGCTGGGAATTAAACTCGGGACCTCAGAGACTGCAGCACAGCGCTCTACCAACTGAGCTAAATCCCAGCCAAATTAGCTTGTAAGGATGAGGAAAGAAGGGTGTTATTACGCCAAGAATGTATGGTGTTCTATGCTTCTAAGAATGATAGAGCTGTCAGAAAGAAAGAAAATTCCTTGTAATATGCTTGTACCCAATCAAAATTGTTTAACTCCAGTAGAGTTTAGAGTGTAAGAAAACAGCAGCAAATTTCTTCAGCCCAGGAGAAAACTAATACGGATCAATTGACCGAGGGCAATAAACACTTTATTCCGAATATATCCCATGGGAACTTTGTGTGGAATAAAGAATGGGAATTTATATTAGTTTCCTAGGGCCGCCATAACAAATCACCATAACTTGCTGGTTTAAAACAATAGAAATTTACCCTCTCACAGTTCTGGAGGCCAGACGTCTGAAACCAAGGGGTTTATAAGGTAGCCTACTTCTGGAAATTCCACATCTCTCTCCTAGCTTCTGGTTATTGCTATCACACCTTGACATTACTGTCCTTGTAGCTGTATCACATTACTTTCTGCATCCACCTTCACATGTCTATCTATCTGTATCTCAAATCTCCCTGTCCTTTCTCTTATAAGGGTAACAGTGATTGGATTTAAGGCCTACACTAAATCCAGGATGATCTCCACTAAAGATCCCTAAATTAATTACATCCACAAAGACCCTATTTTGAAATAAAGTCACATTCATAGGTACCAGAGGTTAAGCCTTAGATACATCTTTGGGGAGGACAGAACTCAACCCACTACAGAGTTTGTCAGAAATGAAGCTATACACTTGCAACAGCTATTCAGGAGAATCAATTCAACAACACAATTTCCTCTTTATGAAAGAGCTAGGAAGCCCCTGGTGGAGGCAGAAATTTTCATTTCTGCTAGGCTTGGTTCTTCCAAAACCTTATTTAAAAATGAAGTCTGCTAACTCCAAAATTGCAATTTCTCAAGAACTCTGTCTCTGAGGTCATCACATTTGCATCCTGCCCCATCTCTCTGGTTCTAAAAAGTACATGCTTTTTTTTTTGTAAGGGCTTATGTTTTGCTTCACAATGCCAACAATAAAAATCCTAATAGGTGCATACATCATGGTGCTCTGGAAATAAACAAACATGTGATGGTGATATTTGCACCTTAAATAAAACTAAACACAGTTAGAAAATGAGTCTAATAAGTAGTGCACCTCGTGTCAATGCTAAGCTGTCTGTCACAGAGTAGGTACTCGACAAACACATATTAACTCTGAATGAAACACAAATTATTTGTCTCCAACCCATGCTCATGTTTCAGTCATAAGAATAGGGCACTAAGGAGGTCAGATCTGTAAATCAGATTGCCAGGCAGTCTGGGTGGTCCTGCACAGAAAAGTTATACCCCACAAGCAAAGAACTTCTCTCCCATGCCCTAAAGTAAAAGAAAAAGTCAAAAAGTCAATAACTGCACAAATAAACAGAATGGTACCTTTGGCTATCAAGTGTTGGAAAACTCAGTAATATGACAGAAAGAAAAATATATGCCAAAATATCTCAGGAAGCCAAGTATAGACATGCATGACTACTAGAAATAAGTTCCCTTCACATCACATTTCAAAGTGGCAAGACACACCCATTTCCCCCATTACCAATAGCATATGTGATCTATGAACCCAGCACATACACATACACTTCACTCTAGGGTAAAAGTTGTTGTTAGGTGCCGTCAAGTCGGTATCTGACTCATAGCAACCATCACAGGGTTTTCAATGGCTGACTGTTTCAGGATTGCCTTGGGAGTGGATTGCCATGTCCTTCTCCCATTTTTGTGGTGCTGGGAATTGAACTCTGGACCTCAGAGACTTCAGCGCAGCGCTCTACCAACTGAGCTAAATCCCAGCCAGGGTAAAAGTATCAAAGGGAAATAGCCAATAGTCCTCATATCTCCTATTATAATAAAGCCTCAAGAGACCTATTACCTTTTCAAATAAGATGACTATGATAGAACACAAAAGTAAATAGCTCATTATCCATTTCCTATAACATTGTATGACATAAGCCAAAACATTCTCTATCCTACGTGCTGCGAATCTTAAATACAGGAGAAACTCCACTGAGTCCCTTATGAAACACCTGTCACTTTCTTTTTGGTATAAATAACAATGATGAAAAAGACCTAATCTCCCCTTCATAACTATATGATTTAGAAGAGTGCACGTAATACAGCTTCTGTGTAAGTAAGAATGTGTAAAAAATTAAATGGGCCTAAGTTGACCTGGTGGAGAAAATTGTAGCCTATCTTGAAAAATGACCTTCATTATTACCCACTGTAAAAATCCAAGGCCTTCTTTTGGAATGTTCACAGATCACAATGGGCCTGACTAGAAAAGTCACTGATCCATAGCTAGAAGGCAGAAAATGTAATAAAATATTCTCAAGCCTAAGAAAAGTGTGTGTGGTTTTTGGCTTTGTGTGTGTGTGTGTGTGTGTGTGTGTGTGTGTGTGTGAGTGTGAGTGTGAGGGGGGGGGAATATCGGGTAGGTGTTTGACTGAGCTCTATAGATCCTGCAGAGAAAGTGCTGTAATGAAACACAAATTATCTTGCCTTTGAGTAATAAACTGGAGGGCTGACACCTTAACTTGCCTGTTTCTAGGTGTGTGCCTCTTTCTAGCAATTAACCATGATAGTTTTATTATGGTCCACAGAACAGGTAATCAATAGGGTGGGATGCTAGTTACAGTCTACAGACGGTTCTGTGTGCTTGCATAATGCCCACGATTTTGCTCCCAGCTGTTCAGTCTAATCCATTTATAGTTGTTTATGGCTCACAGTCAGAGAAATCTTCTATTTACAGCTCATTCATCATTCTTAACATTTTCACAAATCCAGGCCGAATGCTCTGAAGTTGGGAAATAAACCCAGACTTCCCCAGTCTCCTTTGCTATCTCAGCACATCAAACTTCCTTCTCCCTCTGAAAGGTCACAAACCATATTTACATTTAACTGGTTTCACCTGACCCATGAGATTATGCTACCAGAAATTTCAAAGGCAAATGTGTAATTCTAATTTCTCTTCTGCTTTACAAGAAAATATACCATTCTAAAGTGGTAGTTTTCGTTCTTTGGAAATAGGATAGGGCACCAAAGGGTGAAAGTCAATAACCAGGTGTGGATATTGCTATAATGCTAATGGAAAATAAGACTAGGGAATAAATATTAGCAAATAAGATCACCAATATCATCTGAGTATCATCTAAATCTCCCAAAGGTAGTCCAAGTTCAAACCCTGTATTAGTCACACAGTTTCATTGCTGTGAACAAATACCTGAGGGAATAACTTAAAGGAGGAAATATTTATTTTTCTCACAATTTCAGAGAGTTCAATCCATGGTTTTTTGGCCTCATGTGCTTAGGCAGAACACCATGGTGGTGAGCACATGTGGCAGAGAAGCTTCTTCATCTCATAGTAGATAGGAAAAGAGAGAAGAGAGGACCAGGTATAAGTTTCAAAAGCACACACCAAGTGATCTTCTTCCTCAAGCCAGGCCCCACCTCCTAAAATTTCTACTTCTTTCCAAAATAGTGCCACAATTTGGAGATCAAATGTTCAACCATAAGCCTATAGGGAACACTTCATATTCAAATGATAACATTCCAACCCTGGTCCCCAAAGGCTCATGTACCTGTTATAATGAAAAATACCTTTAGTCCATCCTCAAGAGACCCCAAACTCTTAACAGATTCAACACTTTTCAAAAGTTTAAGTCAAAATTTTATTCTGGGAGACAAAAAGCAAACTCTTAGCTGTGAGAACTTGTAAAATTCAAAACACACAAGTCACATACTCCCAATATAGAATTTTGTTATTGTTGTTGTTAGGTGCATCGAGTTGGTATCTGACTCATAGCAACCCTATGTATAACAGGTGAAACACAACTAATGCTTCTTTGCTATTTACAGGGTTTTCAATAGCTGATTGGTTTTTATGGGGAGGGGGTGTGGGTGGCCATGTCCTTTTCCCAAGCCTACAGCACCTGGTGTACCCAGGCGGTCTCCCATCTAAATATTAACCAGGACTCACCCAGCTTAGCTTCCAAGATCTGACAGGATCAGACACCGCAGTGGTATGGCTGCATGCAACATACAATTGTTGTTGTTAGGTGCTGTCAAGTCATTCTCGGACTCATAGCGACCCTGCGTACAACAGGTGAAACACTATTGTCAGTGCTTCTGTGCTGTTCATAGGTTTTTCAATGGTGGATTGACTTTTGGAGTGGGTTGTTGGATCTGTCTCCCAAGCCTACAGTACCTGGTGTTCCCAGGCGGTCTCCTATCCAAGTATTAACCAGGCCAGACACTGCTTAGCTTCTGAGATCTGACAGGATTGGATGCCACAAGGCTACAGGTGCAAATATACAACAGTACAACATATTCACATTCAAAAAGGGATAAATGGGGGCATAGGAAGGAGATATGGGAACAATGCAAAACCAAAACTCAGTAGAGAAAACATATCTTATAGCTCCATGACCTGTAGCTGGGGCATATGGTGGAGTGGTGCAAGATCCAAAGGCTTTGGTAGCCTGGTCCCTATAGCCTTGCCAGCTGAACCCAACATAACCTCTCAACAAGTTGACTTCACTCTGCTTCCTGACCACTATGATGTGAGCTGATCAACCATGCCATCCCTGACATGATAGACTGAACCCTCTGAAACCATGAGCAAAATAAATCATTCCTCCTCCTTATAATTTGTTTATGTCAGGCTTTCTCTCATAGCTGGGAGAAGGGCCTGGCAATCCACTCCCAAGGCAATCCCAAAACAGTCAGCCATTGAAAACCCTATGAGGGTCGCTATGAGTTGGATACCGACTCAACGGCACCTAACAACCAACGACAATCTCTCATAGCAGTGAGAAAGCTGACTAACACAAGAACTTTCTCAAATTTCTGGAAAGTAGATTTCCATCATATTACTATCACAATGTGCATTATGATTAATATGTCATGAAAAATTTAGAAACATTCCTTTTGAAACCAATTTTATCAAAGTCTGTTGAGATATTTTGATAAAATTTCTAAGTCATATTTGTGCTATTTAGGGAAAAATTGCAATTCTATGTCACTCAAGAGTCAATGCCATGAAGAGCACTAGAAACTCAGCTGTACTCAAATAAATTTAACTTTATTAGTTCTTTGTATGAAAGGACAGTATGTCATGGGGGTATTTCAGTGAAAAGTTTGATAGAACAGGGGTCTCCAACCACCAGTCCCTAGCCTGATAGGAACTAGGTTGCACAGCAGGAAATGAGCAGCAGCAAGCTTCATCTGTATTTATAGCTGCTCATCATCACTTGTATTACCTCCTGAGCATTGCAGAAACTTTGTCTTCCACAAAACTGGTCCCTGTGCCAGAAAGGTTGGGGATCACTGACAGGATTTGAGCTTCTATTGGGTTATTCTGGGAAGAGTTGTGGTAAGCATGGTATTGCTCTGGCATTAGGTTCTCTCAGGAAGAAATGATCACTCTGTGATTGGGCATCACTAATTTGTATAATGCAGGCCTGAGAAATGTGCTGAGGCTAAAACTAGTTGAAAAAGTAGTAGTCACTCAGATTTACAAGGTTGGGGGCATTTGGTCATTTTGTGACTTAGAAAGTACTCTTGTTTATGTTTGCATGCAGAATGATTACAAAGTGGTCTTTGTTTACCTTGTTCTCTCATGGAAATAGAATGATTTTGTCTGATGTTAGTGTTCTGAGAAATGTTTTTTTGTTCAATAGAACTCCCAGGTCTACCTGTGAATGTCGTTCCAGCCCTCAACAGATATTGGTCAGGGGCCATGTTTTTCTTGCTCACATGTTTTATGGAGGAAAGAGAACTCCTGTGAAATCTCAAAACTAATGATAAAGTTAAGGCCCCTCAAAAGTTATGTACTATGCATCTGGTACTAAGCATAGTTCATGCTTTCTGGAGGAATCCTGTCCTCTTTTAATTGTCACTGAAAAACTGATACAGTTGTTTCTAGTTACCATTGCTTGGATTCTTCGGGACTTATTTCAAATAGGAACTTCCACTTACTTGGTCTCTTTTATTATAAAAGCAAAACCAAAAGTAAAAATATAAAGAATAAAAAGGTATACCACTGGAATTCATATATTAAAATTAAGGACAATGAGGCTGCTTTCCCCTTATTTCTATTCCAAAGAACTCTATTTCTGATTACTATTTTTAAAATGTACAAAGCATTCCTTACAAAACTAGTAGCAATGGAGATAATATGAACACTTAAAAGTATGTATTCTAAAAGAAAATAATGAAAAAATAAGAAATTTCCACCCTAGGTACATCCATACTAGGATTCTAGTTCAGAGCTCTAATGATCATTTTAGAAGAAAACTTCTCATAATCCCTGACATCATTCTTTTAGTCAATAAGTATTTATTGAGTACCTGATACACACAAAAGCACACTCCACTTCCATCAGTATAACAGAATGGATAATCAGAAATGTTCCTCTTCAAAATACCTACATTGTTGATAAACTATAACAAATATAATTTTAAATATATGGCTGATCTCAGGAGAAATAAGGTAAATCCCTGAAGGGCAGTGCAGAAACAGAAATGGAGAGAGGGGATGGGTTGGGAGGAGATAGTGAAAGAGAGAGAGAAGTGTAAGATAAAAGCAGAGTGAGTGATAAATGTATGGAAGAAAAACAGGGATGGCTCAAGGGTTATGCAGATACTTGGAAATCCAGATTACAAGGATTAACACGTGCCCTAGGTAATGGAGATAAAGCCTTGGGCCAGAGTTAGAGTAAATTAGGCATCAAAATTGAAAAGGCTACTAGAGACCTGAGGGAGATAACATCCTTAGGGCAAGATAGAAAAAAAATTTTTGCCTAATGGCAAAGGCAACCCGTGAGACAAACTGCCTCTTTCTTCTGTAGCACTCAGTGTGGGTAAATGATCTCTCCTGAGATAGGTAGTATTAGGCCTGCCCTCAGTTACGTCTGGTGTTTATATTAATACCATCCTCAGGAAACTTCAAAACAAGAAGTTAAATTGAAGAGGTGTCAGGTTGGTAACAACTCTTTGCACCTGAAAAAATCAAACACAAAACCCCTCTAGAGAAAAGCATCATTAACTGTATACCCTCAGAATTCATGCAAAATAAATTCAATAAGACAAAAACCATGATTAGAATTATCTGAAAAAAGCAAAATATTTAGTCTCTCAAAGACTTCAGATATTAAAGTTTTATGATACAGGACAAA
>VMDO01042187.1:0-10701 GCA_007922755.1 Pedetes capensis | reverse complement strand
ATACTTCTAAGCAACTAATTGGTCAAACTACTAGATGAGAAAGTAAACATTAATTAGATATGAATGAAAATGTAGACAGAAAATGTAAGTCTTTTGTAATACAGATAAGAGTAGTTATAGTGAAATTGTAAGTATACACCTACATTTTTTTAAAAGGAGATCTTGGATCAATAAGGTATTCTACCTTAAAACACTGATAAAACACATGCAAACTAATCCTAAAGTAGGAAAAGGAGAGAAAATAATGAAGATTAAAGTGAAATTAAGAATACAGAGAACAGAAAGAAAATAAATTATTGAGATGAAAACATATTCTTGTAAAGATCAACATAATAACTATATTTTTATACTAAACAAGAAAGAGAAAATTTGAGTTAATAAAATCTAGATTGAAAGAGAGGATATTATAACCAATCTTTTACACATAAAAGATTACAAGAGAATAGTATGAAAACTGTATACCAACAGATTAGAAAATTTAGACAAAATGGACACAAATTAACAACATTGACTTGGGAAGAAATAGAAATTCTGAAAAGACTTAAGCCCAGATCTCAATTATTTTTGTTAAGAATTTTATGAAGTGTTTAAAGAAATATTAGTATACATACTTCATGAACTCTTACAAATATAAAATATGCAAGAGTACTTTTTCCATTCATTCTACAAGGCCAGTGTTAACTTCATTATAACACCAGGCTAATTATTGCAAGAAAACAAAACTCAAGGCCAATATATCATATACAGAAGCAAGTAATCTCAACAAAATAGCATCAAATCTGCTTCAGCAACATATATTAAAAATTGAATTCCATTACAATGTGAAATTCATTCCTGGATTGCAAAGTTAATATTCCCCAAACAACTAATATCCTACATTCTATCAAGAAAGCATAAATATGTATATAGTTCTATCAATGGATACAGATAAAGCATTTGACAAAGTCTAATACCACTTTCTCCTAAAAATAATTAAAGAAGACATTGAAAAGCTGATTCAAAAATTCATATATAAATTCAAGAGACTTACAATAGCCAAAACAATCTTGAAAAAGAATATATTTCTAGTGCTCATATTTCCTCATTTCAAAATTTATTACAAAGTCACAGTTATCAAGACATAAGGAGCTGACATAAAGATAGACATCTAGATCAATTACATAAAATTGAGAATTAAGAAACACATGCATTTACAAATACTTGATTTCTTTCTTTTTCAAATTTTGTTTATAAATAGTGGTGTACAGAGTAATAAGTCATTTGGTATTTCCATTATGCAACTATTAAATCAATTTTGCTTATTCATTCATCACCTTACATATTTTACAGAACAGTATGAACTAAAGAAGAAAAGAAAAATGTAGGAAATGCAATTAATATATAATGAAAATCATATGTAACCATGGATTGTACTTTCAGTGATTTTTCCTTACTTTGTTTATAAATTCATATAGTTGGATCATGTATTTTGTGTTTTTTATCCCTCTTTACCCTTCTACATTATTTCCTCTACTATTCCCCTTCCTCCCCAAGCTCCACCCCACCAGCTGATCCCCTCCCTTCTTCTTTCTGATTTCCTTATATTTTCCATTCTTGTTAGGTGCCGTCGAGTCAGTATCCGACTCATAGTGACCCTCATAGGGTTTTCAATGACAGACTGTTTCGGGATTGCCTTGGGAGTGGATTGCCAGGGACCTCAGAGACTGCAGCGCAGTGCTCTACCAACTCAGCTAAATCCCAGCCCTTTCCATTCTTAGAAAGGTATGATTGCTCATTTTTATATCTAAATATATATCTAAATATATCTAAATATCTAAATATATATAATTTTTTTCTTCCTCTAAGTTACACTTAGCTACCATGCATAAGTGAAAATATATGGTATTTCTCATTTTTTTAGTCTGGGTTAATTCACTTAAATCTTCAGTTCCATCCATTTTGTTGCAAATGATATAATTTCATTCTTCTTTACTGCTGAATAGTATCCCACTATGTATATATACCACAATTTTTCAATCCACTCTTCTGTTGATGTACACATTGATTGATTCTATACCCTAGCAACTGTGAAGAGTGCTGCACTAAATATGTAAATACAAGTGTTCCTGTAGAATGATGACTTACTTAGGATATATTCCCAGGAGTGGTAGAGATGGGTCATATGGCAGTCCTATTCTTCGTTTTCTAAGTTGTTGTTAGTTGCCATCAAGTTGGGTCTGAATCATGGCAACCCTCTACATACAACAGAGCAAAACACTCCCCAACACTATGCCATGTCCAGCACAGTAGTCAGGGCTTTTCCACTATTCATAGGGTTTTAAATTGCAGAGTGTTTAGAGAGTGGATTGCCAGATATCTCCCTAGACTTCAGTATTCCCAGGCAGTCTCCCATCCAAGGACTAACCAGGCAGGTTTCAAATCCATTCAACAATAGTACATTTTCTTAGTTAATTCAGGCTACTTTGTCATTAACTGAGTGGAATATAAATATCAGGAATTTCTGTCTCACAGATCCGCATGTGCAAAAGTTCACAATCAAGAAAATGGAAGATTCTATCTCTGATTAGAATGTCTTCTCATTGTAACCTAACATAATGGATGGAAAGATATTCTCTAGTATTCTTTTATAGGGGTCCTAATCCCATTCAGGGGCTGGGATTTAGCTCAGTTGGTAAAGTGCTGCTCTGCAGTCTCTGAGGTCCTGAGTTCGATTCCCAGCACTGCAAAAAATGGGAGAAGGATGTGGCAACCCACTCCCAAGGCAATCCCGAAATAATCTGCCATTGAAAACCCTATGAGGGTCGCTATGAGTCGGACATGACGTGACGGCGCCCAACAGCAACAACAATCCCATTCATGAACTCTGCCTTAATGATCTAAACTCCTCCCAAGGGTGTTACTTCCTACTACCATCATCTTGGATTTTAGCGTAGAAAAGATATACTTACCATATGGTGACAACAATTTCTCTGCCAAGTATATGCCCTAGAGAATTGTAGACATGTGTTCTCACAAACACTAGTCACAAATCTTTATAGCAGTCTTATAATACTCCAAAGGTGAAGATATCACAAAGGCAAACAACTAATAAATGGACACATGCAACTGAATGTTATTTGGCAATAAAGAGCAATGATGTACTGCAACATGATGGGGCATGAAATCATCACATTACATGAAAGAAGCCAGAAAAGAAATGCAACATATAATATGATTCAATTTTTATGGTTTATTCATAATCGGCAAATCTATAGATATAAATAAATGATTCTCTCCTACTAGAGCTGGAGGGGGTATAAATCAGTGCTAAAGAGTAGAGGGTTTCTTTAAGGAATGATGAAATGTCAAAACTGTGTCCAGATGGTATCATAACTCTGAGAATATACTAAAAAGTTTGTAATTGTACATGTTAGATGGATGACATTAATAGTATATGAATTGCATCCTGATAAGTCTGTTACATTTCTTACAAATATGTATTAATTATCTACCACATGATACATACTTTATGAGTTACTAGAATTCAAAAATTAAAACAATAGTATTCTTGCCTAACATACTCACGGGCCTGATTCAATCCCCTGTACTGGCACAAAAGAAAAAAAAAGCAAACGAAAAGAAAAGAAAAGAAAAGAAAAGAAAAGGGAAAAGGAAAAGAAAAAGAAAAAGAAACAAAGAAATAGAAAAAAAGAAAAGGTTTCTAAAACAGAAATACCACTTTCCACTTGGGTGTTTTTGTTTCCTTATCCTCCAACCCTTGGTTTAGATACTTTTCAAGTTGAGTGCTCAATAAGCATTTAATTTTCAGGTGCTTGGATGTTTTTAGTTCAATGATAGCATATAATCCATTATAAAATTCATATATATTAGCTTTATTTTTTCAACATGAAGTCTGCTGGATTTTAAGAGACTGGGAAATAGTTTATTAAAAGGATTTATAAACATACATTTCACTATTCAATTAGAAAATCAAATTCTTCACTCAAATAGAAGTAGTATTTAAATAACCAATCTGTTTATTCATTTACACGCTGATATATTTCTACTTCCTTTTTTGGGTGGTGCACTCTTCTTGGCAGTAAGAATATACCATATGAGTGAACAGATTAGAGTAATAACACTGCCCTATGGAGCACAGATTCTGTTGGGGAAGGTAATAATCAATAAATAATTATATATGCTAAATTTTATATAGTGAATCTTGTCATTAAGAATAAAAAGTAAAAAAAGAAATTTAGTTGAGAAATAGGGTTGGAAATTTTGATAAATTAGTAAGGATAAGAAAAAAATCACTGAAAATAAATCATGTGGAAAAGAGTCACTTTTAGTTGTCCATATCTATTCAGACATCCCATGTTTGAAGATTGTATCAGTTACAGGCCCTACATGAACAGCTGACTTACTAGAAATGAATAAATCTGGGACAGATGAAACCATATTCTGTTTTCTCTTCCCTCTTTCTTTCCTATATTCCCCTTGCCTCCTTTCCTTCTCCTTCTTTTTCTCTCTCCCAACTTCTGGTTCCCTTGATCCTTCAGAACAAATTTTATTAAACCATAATTAATATTAGTCCTATTAAAATATAATTCTAGGTATGGTCACATATTGCTCTCAGTCATGACTTAGTAAAAAGTCATTTTTATATTGCTGTAGTTTGGCCTCACATGACTTTCTATGAAACCATGAGATTTCAAAATTAATTTATGTTATACATAATTTTAAATTTAAAATATCTTACTTATTTTCTCCATACTTAATTGAGATCTTCTCTATTGTTTTCTGGCTATGTTAGAATCTGACAACAGTTTATCCTCCAAGCAATTTACAGTAGTGTGGATGAGCAGTTCCTGATCTGACAGTCATATCATATATTATATCTATTTATTTGCAAAGAGGCATGAGAGGTTCATTATCCATGAAATCTCAATAAAAATAAATTTATGGCATGTCATATTGTACCTTAGACTGAAGTATTCACTTCCAGAAAATCACTCTATCCTGTGTTTCTTCCTGTTAGAGCTTATGATCTAAATCAATTTTTTAAGCCATAAGGAAGAACTAAACTCAAAACTTTATATAAAGAATGTATATTACATAAAATACAGTGACAAGAAATGGAAACTGTCGCCACTCACTCAGTTTATAACAAGTTCAGACTTATGTGTAACTAGTGGCTGATTGCCTGGGAGGTCCAGAGTCATTTTTCTGTGAATACGGATAAGCATTGCATTTGATTTAAATAAACTCTAATGTCTATTAAAGTAAATTTTCTAAGATGAAAATGCACTCCCTTCAAAAAATAAGTTATCCGTTTCCTAATATCTAGGTCAATGAATGTTATGAATGTTACCTGATTGGAGAGAGAGTGGGCGTTGCATAAGTGATAATATTCTGGAGTATTCAAGTTGGTAGTAAATGTAATCAAGGTGTTTTTATAGAGGGAACCAGGGGTGATATTTTTATATAGGTAAGCTAATAAATTCAATAAAACCTTGTTGTTGCTATTAAGTCCCATCGAATTGGGTCCAACTCATAGCAGCCCTATGTACAACAGAATGAAACACTACCCAGTACTGTGCCATGCTGGACACTATATCAGTGCTTCTCTGCTACTCATAGGGTTTTCCATGGTTGAAGGTTTCAGGAGTGGGCTAGCAGGTTCTTCTCCCATTTTTGAGTGCTGGGGATCAAACCCAGGGCCTCAGAGCACACAGGGCAAGAACTCTACCAACTGAGATAAACTCCAGCCCTAATAAAACTGAACAATTAATAAAGACTTGCATTTTAAATTTCATAGCTCATATGCATATTTTTATGACCAATCACATTAAAACAAGTGATAAGGCAAACACAAAAGGAGAAATTTTGCTATCAACTTTAGCTTAATGTCTCCAAAAAAATTTTTTTAAATGCTCAGTACACCATGTTTTCAATGTTAAGAGAAAATCTGCAGAGGCATATCATGATTATTCACATAATCCAAATCAAACATTCCAACAGAAATAGGGATGTGTAAAAATTGAAGGAAAATGAGACATAATTTTCTATGAGATTAGATGAGGGAGCAGGACAGGACACATACCATAAGTTGCAAGTAAATCTCCCTGACTCACTGGACAAAATCTGATATAAAAAAGTCACTTTTACCAGAATAGTATGTGTTCATGTCTTTGTGGTGTGAATAGTTTACAAGACATTTAAATAAACTTCAGATGAAGGAAAGAAATCCAATCATCCTACGCTTTACAGTACATAGTTTGGGCTCAGTTAATCTTTCTACTTCCCACTTTTTCACAGCTCAGTCTAAACCACAGGCTATTGAAACTGCAGGTAAGAAAAGGAGCAAACAGTCTGAGTTAAGTTGGAAAAGCCAAATGAATAAGCAGATATACTGACACCTAAAATGTTGCTATTTATGTGCCCCATTTCCCTTTTGATGACTTCTAATTTTCCTAGACTCATACTACACACATTCTGTATTCCAATTATTAATGGATATTTACAGTTGTTCTTCCTCAATTTGAGTTATGCCACATCAACAGATGGAGGGCCCTGGGGCTTTACTCCATTCCCTTCTTTAAGGTAGACTCTCTACTTTGAGGAGGCAACTCTTTCCCAGTAGTCTTTTGAGTGCCTTCCAACCTGGGAGGCCTATTTTCTGGTGCTATACCTGACAGTGCTTCTCTGCTACTCATAGAGTTTTCAATGGTTAATTGTTTCAAGAGTGAGTTGCCTAGTCCTTCTCCCGTGTCTATCTTAGACTGGAAGCTCAGCTGAAACCTGTCCAGCATGGGTGGTCCTGCTGCTATCTAAAATACTAGTGGCATCGCTTTCAGCATAACAGCAATTTGCAAGCCCCCACAGTACGGCAAACTCACAGAAAGTGGGGGGCTTCTAGAGAGACTTTCAAATATAATTTTTTCTCGTATGCAGATTTTATTGTGTTTGTAAACACATACACCTGTAAGCACATACATATACACACCCCATATATATTTGATATATGGTGTATATATAAGGTATATTATGCTACACTGCATAGGCATATATTTGCCTTTCTTCTCAAAGAGTAAATGATCATTTTATTCATATATTTCATCAAGAATCAAAGCCAAAGTGCTGGGTGTTTAGCAAAGCACTTGCTTAGCATGCACAAGGCACTGGGTTCCATCCCCAGCTCCACAATGAAATAATTAAAAATATCAAATCCAAATACATATCATTTATGAGACAACATTTTAAGGCCAAGTGTGGAGGCATATACTTGTAATTTCAGCACTTGGGAGGCTGAGACAGGAGAATCACCTGTTCTGGCCCAACCTGGACTACATAGTGAGACCCTATCTAAAAGAAAAAAAATCTTATTTTATTTTATTTTTAAACTGTACAGAGATAATGAACATGTATATTTTTGAAATCCACATATACATCTTTTCATGAATTTTACATTATAGTCCTATGAAGAATAGATATCCTATGAATTATATGAAGCTGATTTGATGCTACAAATAAAAATCACAAAATAAAAATAATTTTAAAATTAATCCTAAATGATGGAAAAATAAATACAATTCAGAGGTCAAAAATAAAAAATGCATATTCATCTTAACAAAAAATATGTTTAGATTTAATAAATATTGAGAATGTTTTCAATTTGCCCTAATGCCATGAAAGGTGGTTGTCCTCCTTTCTTTAATACTTCTGATTTATGCTTTCCAATTCTGTAATATTTCATGATCAGCTTTTATCTTCTTAAGCTCTTTCTAAATTAATATGCTGGTTACTGACCCCATTATTATATTACTAAAGACATTTTATAGAAACTTCTGATACCAGACATAATGGAGTAAGATAGTCTATTCCTCCAGCTAAATACAAATAAAATAATGTACTTAAAATGAAATAACCACACTATTGTAAGAAGTCAAGAGATGTGGAGAAAAGCACTAGTGACAGTCCTTGGAGAGCACCAAGCTGGTTGCCTGCAAGTGTTTTTGCTGTTTTTGTTATGTAACTCAGCCTGGCTGGTAAAATAAAAACCCTGAATTATAAAAAAAAAAAAAAAAGAAGAAGAAGAAGAAAAAAAGCAACTCCTCTAAAAATAAAAATAAAGTAATAAAGTTAAAGTAAATCTCTTAAGAAACTATTGCTTTTTCAGCATAACCAGCAATTAGCCATAGCCTAATTCAAATGCCAAGTAGAGGGCACCATGTGAAATAGAGGAAAACATCACAAGGGCAATCATGTTCCTCCTTCTTCTCCCAGAGGCTGGGAAGGTTGTGGCAAGGAGTGCTGTGTTCAGTCTTCACACTGTGTAATACTTTGGACCTATATTGTCCACCAAGATCATGTCATTTGGTCTCCAGTTTAAGACACTATTTTTGGAGGTTGTGGAACTTTGAGAGACAGGCCTTCGGAATTGTGTCACCCTACACCTCAGGTTGCCTGCAGCTGTAGCCCTGTGGCATCCAATCCTGTCAGGTCTCGGAAGCTAAGCAGGGTCGGGCCTGGTTAGTACCTGGATGGAAGACCGCCTGGGAACACCAGAAGCTGTAGGCTTGGGAGAAGGACCTGGCAACCCCCTCCCAAAAATCAATCTGCCATTGAAAACCCTATGAATAGCAGAGAAGCACCGACAATAGTGTTTCCCCTGTTGTACAGAGGGTCGCTATGAGTTGGATACTGACTCGACAGCACCTAACAACAACAACAGCACCTTAGGTTTGGTTGCTCTGACTGTTCCAGGTCCATCAAGTCATGAGATCTTCTATCAAGATTTCTGCTTTGCCTGCATGTTTGCCTTGCCACCATTATGGACTGATTTGTTTATTGTGAGCTCCCAAAAAACGTCTTTCCCCATAAATTTGTTTAGGTTGTTTTTATCTACTGTAGCTACTACAGCTGACTAATACACCCTGCAGTAAGCAAGTGAAAGAATAAGTAGTGTCCTACTCTACAAGAGGAGCAGCCATGGCAGACACATGAAGTGGAGCAATGCCAGTATTCTTACCCCTCACTATCAATTCTGTGACCACAGAGACTACTGTGTGGAGTCCTACAGATCATCACTGTTCTTCATTCTATAAAAGAAAGAAGGGAGGCATCTCTACACCTCAGAAATGGAGAAATGGAGGATGACGGGAGGGTTATAGAGATGAAAGAGCTGGATATATAATTTTTTGTGTGTGTTGTCAAGGGATTGAATCCAGGGCCTTGCACATACTTTTGTTGATCAGTACCCCAGCCTCTTTTAAAATTTTCTATCTTGAGGCAGAATCTTGCTAAATAACATGGTTGCCTCTGGCCCCAAACTTTCTATTCTCCTGCTTCTGCCTCCCAAATCACTGGAATTAAAAACATGTGCCACTATGCCTGAGTGGATATAGAAATTCTTTAAACATGCGTACAAAATCTAGGCAAACTCCAGAATGACTGCTGTGTGAAACCAATGAAAATCAACAGAAGATTTAAGAACTCAGAACTGAACTGCACTGTAGAATGTCACTCTAGTTTCAGATTGGCCTCTGAATGGCACATCTCAGGGCAGAACAGAGAAACACTGAAACAATTTCAAACATCAAATTGACATTCTAGCCATAGCCTAAAAAATTATTTCAGGAACTGTGGTCTGAACTTAAAAGGGGTTAACTGATAATATAGCCAAGTGAAGAGTTTACAGAATTTTTGCAACTACTATAGAAGTCTAAACAGATTTCAAATGAAAAATAATAAACTAATTAATTAATTAATTAATTAGGCAAGGAGGTGGACTTTTGTATTAAATACTTGGAACTATTCAGTATTCATAACTATGGTGAAGTGTCATTGACTCTAAAGTTCAAACTCAATGTTACTGATAAATGCAAAAGCTGGCATGTAAGTTAAGGGATAAAGTCACAAGTACAGATTCAGATGGGAGGACCTTGTTTGATTTGGAAATGTCAATATTGTCTGAGTGATGAGGTTGTATCCTCTTGTTTTAAACTAATTACCATTTTCTTTCTGTTTTCAGATAACACATTTGAGATATTACTCCTTTGGTGTGGGTAATTTTTGTGAAACTTTGGGTTACTCTGCCCTCCACTCCTGTTTGACTTAGGTCACAGCCCCAAGGTAACTAATGAAATACTGACTTGTGGGAATTTGACTCTCATGTTGGAGAGGCCAGAAGAAAAAAACAAGTGACTCTGATTTACTGTAGTGCAGAAATTCTTAAGGTGTTGCCTATTAATTTCTGCTACAAACCACTTGAGATTATTTTGATTCCTGTACATTTAAGTCTGTTTCTTCAGAATTTGCTCCAATTCTTTGAGATGACTATATCTTTTACATATTTTGGTTTTTTTTCGATATTTTTGTCAGATTTGTTTTCTGATGTTTATTGACAAAGATCAGAACTGTGACAAGGGATTCATTGTTTGTTCTGGTAGAAATATCCAGAATGTAAGTGACAGTGTATGTAAGGATCCAGAGAATGCACTTTGAATGGACATACAGATTTGATAATGTTATCAAAGAAGTTAGTGAGAATTCTGATAAAGGAATATATATATGTATGCATACACATATATATTTGATTTAAGAATAAGGTCATTTAAGAATGACCTTAAACTAGTATGTCTTCTTTTTTTCCCCTTCCCATTGGACCAAGGGAATTCATTCATCCTCATTTTTCTAGGACTAAAATCTCTAATGTAATTT
>VMDO01042186.1:0-10624 GCA_007922755.1 Pedetes capensis | reverse complement strand
TGTCTCTTTTGACATGTAATTTGGTCTTTTCTTTTTTTCTTGTCTTTTTAAGAACTTTTTGCTTCCTTCTTGAATGATATCTTTTATGTCATGCCACAGCTCTTCTGGTCTCCTATCATTTGTGTCTAATGCATTAAACCTATTTTTGAGGTGGTCTCTGAACTCAGGTGGGATATACTCAAGGTCATACCGTGGCTCTTGTATACTTGTTCTAATTTTCTTCAGCTTCAGTTTGAACTTGCATATGAGAAGTTGATGGTCTGATCTACAGTCAACACCTGGTCTTGCTTTGACATTTTGTACAGAGCTTTTCCATCGTCTCTTTCCACATATGTAGTCAATTTGATTCCTGTATGTTCCATCTGGTGATGTCCGTGTGTATAGTCTCTGTTTATGATGTTGAAAAAATGTATTTGCAATGAAAAGGTCATTGGTCTGAAAAAATTCTATCATGCGATCTTCAGCTTTGTTTCTGTCACCAAGACCATATTTTCCAACTACTGAGCCTTCTTCTTTGTTTCCAACCTTTGCCTTCTAGTCACCAGTGATTATCAGTATGTCTTGATTGCATGTTTGATCTATTTCATATTCCAGAAGCTGATAGAAGTCTTCCCTTTCTTCATTTGTGGCCTTAGTGGTGGGTGCATAAATTTTAATAATAGTCCTATTAACTGGCCTTCCTTGTAGGCATATGGATATTATTCTATCACTGACAACATTGTATTTCATGATGGATCTTGAAATGCCTATTTTGATGATGAATGCAACCCCATTCTCTTTAGTTTGTCATTCCCAGCATAGTAGACCATATGATTGTCTGACTCAAAATGGCCTATGCTGGTCCATTTTAGCTCACTGATACCTAGAATTTCAATGTTTATGTGCTCCATTTCTCTTTTAACAATATCTGATTTTCCTAGATTCATGCTACGTACATTCCATGTTCCACTTATTAATGGATGTTTACAGTTGTTTCTCCTCATTTTGATTCATGCCACATCAGCAAGTTGAGCACCCTGGGGCTTTACTCCATTTCTCTCATCATGGTAGACTCTACTTGGAGGAGGCAACTCTTCCCTGGTAATCTTTTGAGTGCCTTCCAACCTGGAGGCCTCATTTTCTGGCACTATATCTGGCAGTGTCTCTTTGCTATCCATAGGGTTTTCAATGGCTTGTTTCGGGAGTGGCTCGCCAGGTCCTACTCCCTAGTCTGTGTTAGTCTGGAAGCTCAGATGAAAACCTGTCCACCAAGGGTCACCTTGCTCATGTCTGAGGTTACAGTGGCAGAGCTCTCAGCCTCATCGCAACACACAAGCCCCCACAGTGTGGCAAACTGACCGATGTGGGGGGGATTATCTACATATGTATCTATAATCTATTTTCCTTTCCTTCTCTCTCCCTCCCTTTGAACTAAACACTGTGGTAAGAATTGGGAGATGTGGGTCATTTTACCCCAATTAGAACCTACCTCAGTTGTTGACAGTGGGGTTCCTTCCCCAGGAACATATAGGTTGGTTGGGTGGAATGGAAACACAAATGAAGAATGGAATATTGTTACCAAGAAAACAATACTATGATGGAAAATCAAAAACAGTCAGTGTCACACATTTGCCCATTTTATTATGCATTTTTTAATTCAACAAGCATCTATTTAGTACCTATTTTGTTCCATGAAAGGAAATAATCTTGGGCTTGTGGAGACTGCATAATTATTTTTCTTAGAAAGAAGTTACCTCCAATATGTATGTTCTCTTGGTCAGATTTACTAGGTATGTTAATGTTATGTAAATGTTGGCTTTTTAGTGATGTACTATTTTGCTGAAATATATTTTATTTTTTATTGTGAAATATCAATATAAAAAGAATATATACACATAGACGTAGATGCAGCCATGCATATGTATGTGTATATGTACACGCAGAGCTAGTAGAATAACAGTAAAGTGAAAATTTGTGCACTGTCATTCAGCTTAAGAACTAATATCATATCAGTACCTTTTATACCCCTGTGAGTGCAGAACTTCTACTTTCTTCAGAGATAACACTTCTTAATTTTATATTAATGTGCCATTAAGTTTCTTTGTGCCTATATATATGAGGTGTGAACAAAAATACAGTGACTGTTTAAAAAAATATATGTATTACAGTAAAATAATGTCATTAATCTCCCTCAGTAAACTGCCCGTCTTTGACCCACATATATCCCATTGTTCTTGTCACTTTCTGAAGCAGATCTGGAAGTCCTCTTTAATAAGAAATAATTTTTTTAATTTAAACATTCACCATATCTTTAATCACACCATATATATATATATATATATATATATATATACACACACACACATATGTGTATATATACATATATATATGTATACACATATATATGTATATATATGCATATATACATATGTATATATACATATATGTATATGCATATATACATATATACACATATGTATATATATATATATCCATGAACAATTTTTTAGTTTACCTGTTTTTTTTATTTCATTTAAATGAAATAATACATTATTTTTTCCAGCTTGCTTTCATTTTTCTAAGATTCACTCATTCTGATATATGCAGCTAGTGTATTAATCATTTACACATCTGCAAAGCATACCATTGGATGAATATAATAAATTTTTTTTTTTGCTTCACTTTGTTAATTTACATTGGATGGCTTTTTTTCTTATTTAGGCTATTAAACAGTGGGTCTGCAGACATTTTTGAGCCAATATCTTCATGCACATGTCCAGAGATTTCTTTGAGTATATATCAAGAAATAGATCCTAGCACTCAGAAGGTGAGGCAGGAGGATTGCAAGTTCAAGGCCAGCCTTGACTACATAGGGAGGCTCAAGAAAGAAATAGATCTGCTGTGTTGTGAGCCATGTTCATGTCTAACTTGACAAGGCATAACAAAAAACTCACCAAAATAATTACACGAATTTACATTTCCAATCATATATGAATTTTCAATAGCTCCCCATTCTTTCCAATGTTCAACTGAAAAAATAATTTGCCAAATTAATACTTAAATTTTGCCAAGTTATTATTTGCTATTTAGATATAAATGATCTCAAGTTTTTAATTTATATTTCCCTAATTAGTAAGATT
This sequence comes from Pedetes capensis, assembly GCA_007922755.1. Lineage (NCBI taxonomy): Eukaryota > Metazoa > Chordata > Mammalia > Rodentia > Pedetidae > Pedetes > Pedetes capensis. The sequence continues at coordinate 7,505 of VMDO01042186.1, read as the reverse complement.
GAACATGTTGTTGTTAGGTGCCACTGAGTTAGGTCCAACTTATACCAACCCTATGTACCACATGATCTGACACTGTGCCGTGCCCAGCACTATGTCAGTGCTTCTTTACTATTCATAGGGTTTTCAGTGGCTGATTGCTTTAAGGGTGGGCTACTGGGTCTTTCTCCCAAGCCTATATCATCCAGTATTCCCAGGGTGCCTCACATCCAAATACTAACCAGGCCTGACCCTGCTTAGCTTTCAGGATCTGACGGGATCAGATGCCATGGTGGTATGACTGTAGAAGACTGAACATATTTTCCTACATTTGTAGGCCTTTGTTATTGTTGTTGCTATGGGCCATTGAGTCAGGTCCAATTCATTGCGACCCTACATACAACAGAACAAAACACTCCCTGAAATTGTGCCTTGCTCCCACTATTCTGCCCAATTCTGAAGCAACCAGCCATTGAAAACCCTATGAACAGCAGAGAAGCACTTAAAATAGTGCCAGACCTGGCATAATGTTGGGTAGTGTTTCATTCTGTCATACATAGGATCTCCAGGAGTTGGACCCAACTCAAGAGCACCTAACAACAACAACAACAACAACAACAACAACAACAACAACAACAGTACTTATGATGATATATAATAAAACAGTAAAACATTGGTTTAAGTGCACTTAAACCAATGAAGTAGAACTGTGTCCCACTATGTCAGTGCTTCTCTGCTATTCATAGGGTTGACAATGGCTGATTGTTTCAAGATTGCTTTGGGAATGAGCTGCCAGGTCCTTCTCCCATTTTTTGCAGTACTGGAGATCAAACCCAGGGCCTCAGAGTGCACAGAGCAGTACTCTGACAACTGAGCTAAACTTCAGTCCATATATATAGCAAAGAACTTAGTTCAGCTTCTGACAATGTTTTGACTCTTTTTATGATTGTCTTTGTAAAGAGAGTTTTAAATTTTAGCATAGTCCAATTTATCAATACTTCCTTTATATTTTGCTATTTTTTCTACTAAGGGCAAATATTTCCCTGCAGTGCTTTTGCAAAGATATGCCTATATTGACCTTTAATATACCTACATCTGATTTTCATGTATGGTATATGGTAGAGAATCCAATTTCATTTTCTTGATATAGGAAATGAATTCTCTGACTCTGTTTATTGAGAAGTGTATCTGCTCTGTACAGCTTTGCAACCAATTCTGTCAGTTTTTAGTTTTTGTGTAGACATCGATCTATTTTAAACTCTCAGTTCTGCTTCATTGGTTTATTTAACTGCACTTAAACCAATGTTTTACTGTTTTATTATATATCGTCATACGTACTTTGTTGTTGTTATTAGGTGCTGTTGAGTTGGGTCCAACTCCTGGCGATCCTATGTACAACAGAATGAAACACTACCCAACATTATGCCATGTCTGGCACTATTTTAAGTGCTTCTATGCTGTTTATAGGGTTTTCAGTGGCTGGTTCCTTCAGAATTGGGCTGCTGCATCCTTCTCCCAAGCCCACAGCACCTGGTATTCCCGGCGGCATCCCATCCAAGTACTAACCAGACCTGACCCTGCTTAACCTCTAAATTTGTAGGAGATCCGATACCAGGGTGGTATGACTGCAGATGTAGTACAAACATAATTTATAAGAGATTAGAAAAGATGTTAGATACAAAATACATTTATAATCCAGAAACAGTAAGATAAGAAATGTAATTTTTAAAACATTCTATTTAGAATAGCATCAAATAATGTTAAATATCAAGGAGTAGATTTAACCAAAGAGATGCAACACTTCTTTGAAAAAATTAATTTTAATGAAAAAAAAGAGTACCAATAACAAAAAATTTATAGGAATATCAGTTTCATGGATAGAGAGGTCCAATATTGTCAAAATAATAGTTTATCCCAATTTTTTTAAGGACAAGGACATTCAAATACTTATATGGAATACCAAATGATCAAGGACAGCCAAGCTACATTTGAAGAAGTAGATAAGATGAGATATTTGTCCCACCATATATTATTATTTTGATGCCATTGACATCCTTGTCAATTTTTTGTAATACTTTGTATAATCTCTTTGGATGCTATGAATCCATACCATATATTCTTAAATCTAATCTGCATGCTTTCAACAGTTTTACTGAAAAGTCAGATGTGGAGTAGAATCACATGTAGAATGGATTCATGATTGAGAGAGATCTCGAGAACTCTGAATTTTTTATCCCTTGAAAACTGTTGAAAGGGTGCAGATTAGATTTGAGAATATACAGTATATCTTTTGAAAATGAAAACAGCTTTGTTTTTTCCACTTTGTTCCTTCTGTTTTATATATTTTTATTTTCTTGATGTATTGGCAGAGACTTTTCATCCAATGCTTTTGAAAGAAAGGGTCACAGAACTCATCCTGACCTTGTTCTGACTTCTAAGTTAATTCTTTGAAATATTTTATTTATTGTATGTGTTTTCATAAAGCCTGTCTAATAAGTTAAAGGTACTTTTTGCTATAAATACTTTATTAAGATATTTTCTGCTTTGGCTGCAACATGAATGCATATTAAATTTTAGCCTATGGTTTTATGTATTTGTCTTTACATCTCCTTTAATCTTTTGGTGTGTTGAGTTAATCAATTTTCCAATAATATTGCACTCATGGAGTGAAGGCAACATGGGTATGGTGATTTCTTTCTTTCTTTTTTGTGGTGCTGGTGATTAAACCCAGGGCCTTCTACACATTGTTGTTGTTGCTAGGTACCATGGAGTTGGTATCCAACTCATAGTGACCCTATGTACAACAGATGAAACACTATTGTTAGTGCTTCTCTGCTGTTCATAGGGTTTTCAATGGCAGATTGGTTTTTGGGAGTGGGCTGCCGGGTCCGTCTCGCAAGCCTACAGCACCTGGTGTTCCCTGGTGGTCTCCCATCCAAGCACTAACCAGGTCCGACCATGCTTAGCTTCTGAGATCTGATGGGATCGGATGCTACAGGGCTACGGCTGCAGGCTTCTACACATTAGATGAGTGTTTTGTCACTTAGCTACATCTCAGCCCCATGTGTATCTTTATGATACAAAACTATATTTTATTTGCTACTGTTTCATTTATGAGTTTTGAATTTTGGAATTTATTTTCGTTTATGAGTTTTGTTTATGAATTCTGGGATTTTGTTTTGCTTATGAATGTTTTGTTTATGATTTGTATTGGCCTATTATTTTATTTACTCATACTCTTTTATTTGTTAATCTTTTTAAAGAAATATTTACAATTCTATTATACTAATTTTTAAAAATGTATTTATTTTTAATTAGCATACAGTATAGTATGCTTCATATAATTGTGTTATTCTTTGTACTTTGCTTTTTTTTTTTCAGTACTTGGGGGTTGAACCCAGGGCCTTGCACTTGCACACTTTGCAAGTGCTGTGCCCTTGCCCACTTTTTTCCTTTTTGAGACAAGGTCTTGCTAAATTACACAGACTGCTTCTGGTCTCTGACTTGCGATCCTCATGAGCCGCTGGGCACACCTGGGCTTGTACTTTGCTTTTATTCAACCTCTCTGTATCCCCCCTTATTGTTCCTTTCCCACTTCTTGCTTTTACCTTCCCCCTCCAGATAGTTTCTCTTTTACTTTCAAGTCTCATGCAAATATATTTTGTTTTCCAGTCTAGCTTATACATCTGAGAGAGAATATGCACTATTTGTCTTTCTGAGTCTGGCTCACTTCACTTCATACTTAATGGTCTCTATTTGCATCTGTTTTCCTGCAAATAACATCAATTCATTCTTCTTAATTGCTGAATAAAATTCCATTGTGTATCTATACCTATCAGCTCATCTGTTGATGGACATCTAAGCTGATTCCATATCTTAGCTATTGTGAACTGTACTGCAATAAACATGGAAGTGCATGTGTCTTTGTGGTATGTTGACTTAGATTCCTTTGGATATAGACCCAGGAGTGAGATAGCTGAATCATAAGTAGTCCTATTTTAGTTTTCTAAGTGACCTCCATACTGATTTCCATGGTGGCCAAACCAGTTTACATTCCTGCCAACTGTATATAAAGGTCCCAACCTGCCACGTGCATACTCATTAGCATTTGTTGTTATTTATTTTCTTTCTTTCTCTCTCTCCTTTTTTTTTTTTTTTTTTTTTTTTTTTTTTTTTTTTTTTTTTTTTTTTTTTTTTTTTTTTTTTTTTTTTTTTTTTTTTTTTTTTTTTTTGCGGTACTGAGGGTTGAACCCAGGGCCTTGTACTTGCATGCTTTGCAAGTGTTGTACCACTAAGCTGCACGCCCAGCCCATTTTTTTTACTTTTTGAGACAGGGTCTTGCTAAGTTTTGGAGACTGCCTCTGGTCTTGAATTTGGGATCCTCCTGACTCTGCCTTCTGAGCTGCTGGGATTACAGGCATGTGCCACAGTGCCCAGCCTTATTTTCTTAATGATAGCCATTCTGACTGGTGCAGGTGGAATCTCAATACAGTTTTTGTTTGCATTTCCTTGGTGGCTCAGGATATCAAACTTATTTTCATGTATTTATTGTCCATTTGTATTTCTTCCTATGAAAAGCATCTGTTTGGTTCATTTGCTCACTTGTCCATTAGGTTTTTTTTTTTTTTTCAGTACTTGGGGGCTGAACCCAGGGCCTCATACATACTTTGCAAGCATTCTACCACTAAATTGCACTCCAACCCCCTTTTTAAATTTTTATCTTGAAACAAATTCTCACTAAATTATACAGGTTGCCTGTGGTCTTGAACTTGCAATCCTCCTGTGTCTGTCTCCCAAGGTGCTGGAATTGTAGGCATGTACCACCACAACCAGTTGACTAGGTCATTTATTCTTCTGGCATTTTTCTTGAGTTGTTTATATATTCTGAATATTAATTCCTTGTCAGATGAATAGCTGCCAAAGATTTCTCCCACTCTGTAGGCTCTCTTCATTTTGTTGATTGTTTCCTTTGCTGTACAGCAGCTTTTTAATTTGATAGAATCCCATTTATCAATTCTTACAACTATGTCCTGAGCTATTAGAGTCCTATTTATGAAGTTGCTGCCTATGTCTATATCTTCAAGTATTTTCTGTATGTTATCCTCTAGTAGTTTCAAAATTTCAAGTCTTATATTAATAACTAGGATCCATTTTTGAGTTGATTTTTGCACAGGGTGAGAGACAGGTATGTAGTTTCATTCTTCTTACATGTAGGTATTCAGTTTTCCCAGCACTATTTGTTGAAGAGGATGCCTTTTCTCCAACATATGTTTTTGGCATCTTTGTTAAAAATAGATGACTGTAGCTGCATGAGTTTATTTCTGGGCCCTCTATTTTATTCCACTGATCACATATCTTTTGTGTGTGTGCCAATATCATGCTGTTTTGTTATTGTGGCTTTGTACTATAATTTGATGTCAGATATGATGATATCTCTTGCTCTTTCTGATTGCTCTTCTGATTGCTCTGATGATTGCTCTTTCTACTCAGTATTGCTTTAGCTGTCCAGGATCTCTTTACTTCAATATGAACTTTATGATTTTTTTCTTTTTCTGTGAAGAATATCATTGGAATATTGATGGGGATTGCATTGAATCTGTAGATCAATTTCAGTAATATAGTGATTTTCATAATATTACCTGACTATTTTAATAAAGTACAGCCTACATGATACCAATATTTTGAAGTCTTCTGAATCTTATGGGATACAGCTAACAAATACCGAGGGAAATTTATAAATGTGTATGCCTATATTTAACATGCTTTTTAAATTACTTCTCATGTGGACACTTTTAATAAATTTCATGTTCTTTTTTTTCTCAGTATCTGGGGTTTGATCTAAGATTCTTGCACATACTTTGCATGTACTCTTCCACAGGGATGCACCCCCAGCCAATTTTTTATTTTGAATCAGCTTACTGTGATAGGCAGGCTGCATCTGGCCTGGAATTTGTAATCCTCCTGCCTTAGTCTACCAAGTCACTAGGGTTATAAACATGTGCACTTCACCTGGCCAGTTTATATGTTCTTAAAAGGAAGATGCATTCTCAAGTTGTTTGGTCCATTTTAAAAAGTTCATGCTATCCAAATCTTTTATGTCCTTATTGGCTTTGTGTTTTCCAAATCTATCAATTTATGAGAGAGTGTATTAAAACTTCCTAATATATTGATGTCTACACTCATATTACCCTGCTGTCCAATCTCATAATATCTCGGAAGCTAAGTAGGGTTGGGCCTGGTTTACCCTTGGATGGGAGACCACCTGGGAATACTAAGTGCAATAGGCTTGGGAGAAGGACTCAGCAGCCCACTCCCAAAACAATCAGCCATTGAAAACCCTATGAATAGCTGATAAGCACTGACAATAGTGCCAGACATGGCACAGTGTTGGGTAGTGTTTCATCTGTTGTACATAGGGTCACTATGAGTCAGACAGGACAATACCTAACAACAACAACAATCACAACATATTGGTATGTATGTCAATACCTCATTGTTTACCTATAAAATTTCAACATATACAATTCTAAACCACATTATTGTATTTCATATAAACCTTAAATCATTATGCTTAACCAGTGAATTAAATATATCATTATGAAAAGATCTCATTTACCTCTGCTCATAGTTTTTTCTCTTAGAGTGTATTCTTCTTTTTGTGATATTTGGGGTTAATATTTATTGGGATAATTTTTTACATTTTTTTGCATACCCTCTTGTGTTTGTATACATATATGTGTATCCATACATGCATACACATACATGAATAAAATGTGTACGTGTGTGTCTAATTTTCTTTCTTTTAAAATACTTGATTGATTATTTCATTGGGATTTTGTTACCTTTTTCTCTTGTTCAATTTATATCTTATTTTAAAATATTTCCTCATTCCTCACTTCCTTTGTAATTTTATCCATGTAATTATTTTTGATGTTTACTCTCTATGCCTTTTATTTAATCATTACTATGGAAATTTTGACATGCACAATTAGCACAGTTTAAGCAAAGTAAGTTATTACTTCACTCTTATCCCAAATGATGAAAAACCTTACGATGCTTTAATTTAAACCACTATGTTCCCAGCTTATATACTTTTATTTTCCTCTTATTATATCCTTTTTTTGATCCTCACAAATTAAACTATTTTACACATCAATGTTTGTTTGTATGTAGCATTTATTTGCCAATATCTTTACTCAGGATCCAATCTTGCATTTTAGCCCTTCCATCTGGTCTAATTTTCTTTCTTCCTGAAGCATGTCCTTTAGAATTTCAGTTGAGGAGACTCTGTATATAATGAACATTTGCAGGTTTTCTTTCTTTTTCTCAAAATGTCCTTATCTTTTCCCTTGTTCTGGGAAGTTAGTTTTGTTGGATGTAGTATCCTAGGGTGATGGTTCTTTCTCTTGGTGCACTGCACATAGTCTTCTGGTATCTTATAGATGTTTTGAGAGGTAAGCTATCAGCATAATTGTTCTTTTGTGATATTCCATTTTCCTCTCTGCTTCCTGTAAATATCTGTTCTTTAT